>JACXGK010004119.1:10167-40574 GCA_016801125.1 Novumbra hubbsi | reverse complement strand
TGTGTCTGGGACGTGGCAGGGTAGTGGCAGTGAGGCAAGGTGCTTGTGTCTGGGACGTGGCAGGGTAGTGGCAGTGAGGCAAGGTGCTTGTGTCTGGGACGTGGCAGGGTAGTGGCAGTGAGGCAAGGTGCTTGTGTCTGGGACGTGGCAGGGTAGTGGCAGTGAGGCAAGGTGCTTGTGTCTGGGACGTGGCAGGGTATTGGCAGTGAGGTTCGCATGGCTTCTGTATGATTGGGTAATGTCACTGTGGGCTGGTGGGAGGCTTACCTGCTGTTCTGTGGCTGCTGCTGTTATGCTGCTTAGAGAGATGGGGTCACTAGTTATGCCTCCTAATATGTACTCGTTTGTTGGTCTCAAAAACACAATTGAAAAATAATGTTTACTTGGCACAAGGAAAGTGCACACCAGTTCAAAAGCCAACACGTGTGATTCCATAAATGCTTGGTATGTCTAAACAATTCTTTCGTTGTATCTTCCCCTCAACCTGATTATCCATTTAAAGTGTCCTTGATGAAGACCTGAGACCCTTGGCTGTCTCACAAAAAAAAAAAACCTGATGCCTAGCTAATTGTTTTTTTACATTTTTGCTTGTTTTCTCTCTATACACACCCACTCCCCTCATCTCAAATGGTTGGTCACTTATATTGATGATGTTCTTTCGTAAGGGCTTATGAGGAAGTGCTAGTGGATGTCACGGCTCATTCTGAATGGGCAGCGTGCCCGCTGGCCCTGGGTCTTTGAGTCTTGTAGCAGTAGTGACGTCCATTAGCTCATATTTATGGGGAGCTGCCTATTGAGGTAACAGCATTTTTGCTGTCTGTGTTGTGTGACTACTGGCCTAAAACGGTAATGGTGCTGCGTTTCTGACCAGCTGCCAAGAAGAGACCTTATTCCCGCTGACATATCATCGGCTAAGCTTACCGTCTGGAGAAATACCACCAATCCACTACAGGAGATGAATATGTAATGGGATCGTACTGTGAAGGAGGATATGTGTCTTAAATCTACTGTTACTGCAATTGAAACATGAAAGTGAAATATAGCGCTGAGTAGGTGGTTATGTGCTAGGTGTGCTAGGTGTCCTAGGACTAAGTAGTGTACACTACACACACAGGAGGCAGTCAGGTGAGCCCCGTCATGGGTCTGAGTCAGGATTTCTACTTACAACATGGCTGACTAGTGATTACTGACCCTTGACTCTCTGCCATTCTTATTACCAAACCTTAAACTCATAGACTGTTGTACTTCCTGTTGTGGGAAAACAACTCTCTCTGTCATATCAGATGCAGCTACATAAGGGTTAATCAGTGTTATATATAGCTACCGTAAAAAAGAAGTGTCCTCATACCAGAACTGGTACATGTTATTCTTGAAACTACAGTATACAGACATTCCCTGAACACCCAACCCATTGGTTCACACTACTATGAACTTCCAACTTTCCCCCATTTCTGAATCAGATTGAGCATTTTTTATGACTACATTTCTATAGTGTGCGCTAATACATTTGTACTTGTTTTGACTTTTTTCTTAAGGGAAAGGCTCAAGGGGAACTCCTACAGATTTCCATCATTCAATAAGAAACTCAGTTCAATGAGATGTGTGATAACTGTAGAAAAAAGCATTAAAAAAGAAAAACAATTAACATAATCTGCTAACAATGTAAGAGTAGGATGACTCACTTAAGCAATTCAGGCTACCCAGGCTACGTGTAACAATATGGCAAACCACCTAACCACTGTATCAATACCTCTAGACCATGTGCTTATTGTTCCAGTTTGGTTATGCCCTCCAGGAGAAACAAACCCCTCTTCCATAGGTACTCCCTAGGTACTTGTAGATCTAAAACAACATGATGTGGCCTAGAGAGGACACATACCACTGCTGCATGGGTTCGAATCCGGCCCACTGAACTATCAGCACACTCTCTCCTCTGTCTTTCCCACTGTCTCTCCTATCTACAAAAACAATAAAATGCCTAAATAAATAAAACAACATGAAAGGTGTTAGGGTGTATGCAATAAGATCGATGCACTTTGAAGTTAATCACAGCTTTGTTAAAAATACACAAATGCTATGATTCACATTAGCTCTGCAACTGAAACGTGACAAATACTTCTGTTATGTTTTGGGAGATCTTTGGCAACATCACGCAATGTTCTGACAGTTTATGTACATAATAGCAATGTTCCTCTGTAATCCTATCTTATGTTTTTAAAACATTGCAATGAAATGTGGAGTTTTTGTTCTGAAAATGGGCAGGGACTGCTGTCCGAGCATCAGTGGATAGATGTGGTGCCTGATTATTATTGGATGTTTCAATCAATCAATCAAGTTTATTTATATAGCACAATTCATACATAAAAGCAATTCAATGCGCTTTACAGGGCATTAAAAGAGAAATACATTTTTAACAGTTTGATTAAAACAGACATGGATCAATTTAACATGTACAGGTTAAAATAAAAAAGTTAAACCGTACTTGAAAATGGATAGGTTTGGGGCATGTCTAAGATCTTCTGGTAGCTTGTTCCAGGTCTGGGCCGCATAGCTACTAAATGCCGCTTTGCCATGTTTAGTTTGGAGTCTGGGCTCTACTAGCTGGCCTGAATTCATAGATCTTAGAGGCCTGCTTGGTTGATATTCTTCAAACATATCAGATACAGGCCCCAAACCATTCAGTGATTTGTAGACTAAAAGCATCACCTTAAAATCTATTCTATAACTGACTGGAAGCCAATGCAAAGATTTAAGAATCGGAGTAATGTGTTCTGTTCTCCCAGTTAGCATGCTGCAGCATTTTGAATGAGCTGCATCTTTTTTATAGTCTTTTTGGTAGCCCATTATAGTAGTCAATTCTACTAGAGATAAAAGCCTGGATAAGCTTTTCTTGGTCTTTGCAGGACAGCATGCCCTTGATTCTAGCTATATTTTTAAGATGATAGAATGCTGTTTTGGTGATCGTTTTGATTTGGCTGGAGAACGTGAGGTCAAAGTCTATTAGAACACAAATTATGCACTTGGTCTCTGGTCTTTAGGGCCCGATTGTTCTATGCAGTGACACAATGAGTCTATTGAGCTATAGTCCGATGGTTCGAGAGCCATATATATTTGAGTATCATCTGTGTAGCTATGGTAGTTGATGTTGTTGTTCTGCAGAATTTGGCCCAGAGGTAGCATATAGAGATTGAAGAGAAGCGGTCCGAGAACTGATCCCTGGGGAATTCCGCATGTTTGAATGCAAGCGTTAAATGAATTAATTCTTACAACACCATTACTACAATAGATTTTTCTGAAACATGCTATGTATAATAGTGTATTTAACAAATATAAATTATGCTTGTTAAGGGAGAATGGGGCTATTCTGGAACTGTAGGCTTTTGAACAGTACACATCTTAGTAGAACAGGTTTTCTTTTGTGTTGTTGATAGACCAAAGTGAAAGTAATTGAAAGTTTTGGTCACAGGATATTCTTATTTTGAATAACTTATAACTAATTTAAATCAAGCATTATTTCCAATAAACATATGCATGGCATGAATGCATGGTTTTGTTCAAGCATTTTAGATGGTTTGATGTTCTTATATGCTATGTGGCAATGTGAAACATTCCAACAAATCATCACACTCTGTTCTGGTTGTACTTTCTTTTAGCCTGAATATGTTCTGCTCATTATCCTGATTTGGACTTATAGCCTGTGTTTGTGGTGTAGATACAGTGTCACTTAGGCCAGACCTAACCCACTTAAACAAAGGCTGTCATTGATAATGATGCACTAGAACAGAAAGTGGTTGGAGGCCTTATAGTGTCTAAAAGAGACTGAGTCTAACCATAACAACTTTTTTTGCCTCTCACAGCAAAACTACTGAAGGGCCACAGAAAAAGGCATTATCAACACTGCAATTGTTGGGTTTAGGACTTGCATAATGGGAGAAGGGGAAATTTGACTTGACCAACGCATCATCTCAGGAAGTACATGCATATGCAACTAATTTGGAAAACTAGGTTATGTTCAGTATGCAAGCAAGCACGTTTATTTAGTTTATTATATAGCACAATTCATACATAGAAGCAATTCAATGTGATTTGCAGATAAAAATATAATAGAACAAACCAAATACTAGAGTAAAAACACTCTGCTTTACATGAAGAAAATAGAAATAGATTACAAAAGAAATACAAACCGAACTGGTAGAATGTGAAATAAGTTAAACCCTCAGTCAAAGACATGTGAAAAGATACGTTTTTTTTAACCTGTTTGTATGTATATGTTTGGGGCACTTCTAAGATCTTCTAGTAGTTTATTCCAGTTGTATGCAGCATAAATGCTCAATGCAGCTTTGCCATGTTTAGTTTGGACTCTAATTGCTGGCTTGAGTTCATGGATCTAAGAGCCCTGCTTGGTTTATAATCTTCAAACATATGAGAAATGTATTTGGGGCCTAAACCATTCAATGAGATATAGACTAAAACCACTACTTTAAAATAAATTACGTAACTGACAGAGCAATGTTTTTGGAACACCATTGTAATGCCATCTTTTACAGTTCTTTTTCGATGGATGAAATGACGCTACGCTTTGGTATGAGTGGTCTCCTTGGCCTGAAGGGTTTTGTTTGTCTTGGTTGGGGGCTCCACTCCCGCAATAAACCTCCACATGACAGCTGGGTTAGCTTCAACTACCTGACAATAAACCTCCAGATGACAGCTGGGTTAGCTTCAACTACCTGACAATAAACCTCCACATGACAGCTGGGTTAGCTTCAACTACCTGACAATAAACCTCCACATGACAGCTGGGTTAGCTTCAACTACCTGACAATAAACCTCCACCTGACAGCTGGGTTAGCTTCAACTACCTGACAATAAACCTCCACATGACAGCTGGGTTAGCTTCAACTACCTGACAATAAACCTCCACATGACAGCTGGGTTAGCTTAAACTACCAACTAGAAGACGTGCCTCAGGTGTTAGCTACTGTAATACAAAACAATTGCTGTTTGCTGACATGCGCAATTAACGTTACGTACTACGCACAAACACGACACATGCAGCACCGCAGATCCTACAGACTGAAGTGACAGCAAGCCAGCTGCTTTCTGTAGCGCGTGTATGAAAGGATTTAGACCCGTGTTTGGCGAGTGCTAATTTTGAACCCTGGTATCAACATAGTGCTGACCGTAACCTTAACCCGAACCCTATGCCAGTACTGTGATGCTTAAGCTACTGTAGTGCCTAACTTATCCTTAACTTTAACCCTAATACCAGTACTGTGATGCTTCAGCTACTGAAGTGCCTAACTTATCCTTAACTTTAACCCTAATACCAGTACTGTGATGCTTCAGCTACTGAAATGCCTAAGTTAACCATAACTTTAACCCTAATGCCAGTACTGTGATGCTTAAGCTACTGAAATGCCTAAGTTAACCATAACTGTAACCCTAATGCCAGTACTGTGATGGTTAAGCTACTGAAATGCTACTGAAAAGTTAACCTTAACTTGAACTGTTATTCATAATAAAATGTTTTTATCCATTTTCATAAATGATAAAAATGTTTTTGTAAGGTTCAGACACAATTCAGTTTAAATGTTATTAAACATTTTTAACAAACATCTTCCCACCAATGACTAAGATATGTGCAATCTGAAAACATTCCAATCCTAGCCCGGCAGTCAATACATTGCTATACACTGCAATCCTCCATCTGCTGCCTTGGAAGTTAGGGATTTCCACTAGTTCACACTACAAAATGTAATGACATAAATATCACGATAGTAGTGCACAGAATATCTGTAGAAAGTAATACACCTTATCACATAGTAAGTCATCTTATTCTTTTACCTTGGCTGGCACAGCGGATTTTAAAGACCTATTGTCCCATTGCATAGGCTGTAATTAGAGGCTTTGAGAGCAACACCTTCAAATCTCTCATAATTTCCCATGTAATTTCCATGGACACACAACAGTCATTCTTAACCCCCTTTAAACCTTTAGGGCAGGAGGGTCATTTAGTTGTCCAGAGCATTGGGCCAGTAAACAAAAGGTTGTTGTTTCTACATTAGGTATTGTGTGCAATCGATTAGCTTCATTTGTCATTCATCTGTTAGTAACTATACAACATCTAAACAAACTTAGATGGTTGCAGTCAAAATAATTTTTTTGTGATTTGTGAGGTGAAATAAGCCAGTGGTAATGTCACATGACCGGCTGAAACGGCAATGGCTGGTTCACATACTTTCTTCAGCTCCACACACACTGCTCTAATAACTGTGACATTCTGCTGTATCTAAAAATGTGCTGTGTGATGAGAAGGCATTGTTCCCTCGCATAAAAAAACATCCCTCTAGTACCAGAACTTCACATTGGCAAATTACAAGTTTTTTTTGCAATCTCTTACCCCTTATGGTGGCATTTTATAAACAATACATTATATTCTCAACTCAAAGTACAATTTGGTCTCAATTTGTGTCCAACAAATAAGTGCTTAGTACTTACAAACTGACGTGTAATGTTACACATTCATAACGAACCCAAATGTATCCAGCCTAAATGCTATACCAAAACTGCGTTTTACAACTATTGAATGGCTCATATCTGAGGTAAATAAAGTTATTTTGTGAAAACAGAAAGTTGTAATCAAAATTCGAATTGTAATTGCTGCATTTCTAACTATCCTATACTGAGGCACAACTGATGTGAATTAGCTTTGTGTGATAGTAGTAGGGTCAATGTAAAACAAATTATAGGATCCATCATTTATCCTGTTTTGGAACATTCTGGCTTAATTTTAGGCTAAAATAATGTCTGCTATAGAAAGAGAGTTGCATATTAAACAAACTAAAAGTATGTTGACACGTGCTTGCTACACCACTGTGTGGTGGATTACTTAAAAAATGTACTTACCAATTGCAAATATAAAAAGGTGGGTGTGTAGAGTGGGCAATTATATGTCCAAGGTTTTACACCGTGTCCCTACTAGAAACACATCAGGCAATTAGTTGAACCATTCTACAATCTACTGTGCGCTCTTGGGTTAGTTAAATAGTGTACGTGTGTTGAACAAGTATGTGTTTAACATCTAGGCTATTCCAAATAGTTTATCAGGGAAAATCCTGTGTAATTGTAAATTGAATAGTGTAATCTATTTAATTTATTGAGTACTTGAGGACTATTACAACACATTGTTCGCAAGGCTAACTGCTTTTGCCAACAAACCCTTACAGTTCATTCAGAGCTCTGCAGGCCGTCTAGTTTTCAACTTGTTTTTTCAACCTGCAGTACTGCACATTCCACTAGCGTTCTGTTGATGAATGATACATTTTATGAACAGGTTTCTAAAATAAAATGCGTCTAAGACGGCAAATGGGTGGGGCCATTCTACATGATGGATGGCTTTTTCGGCATCAACGGCAATAACAGCACTGTCCATATTAGGTAAGCTCAGAAAGTAAGTCATATCGAAAAGATTTGAAAAACAAGTTCCTGGTAGGGAGAAAGCCCGTCTGATTCAAGTGCACTAGTCTCCCCTCTAGAGTACTAAGCCTGTTGGTCAAAGTCTCTGCTAATATCTTTTGATCTCTTTGAGAAATAGGCATATATGACGCAACATATTTCAGACCTCTCCCATTTTTACAAATAATTTGAATAACTGGCTAATTATTGTATTCAGTGAACATTTAATTCAAGGCAAAATTGTTCAAAGAAGCCCCTTTTCAAGGTTTTTATTGTTTCTTGATAAACATTTTCAGCACATATATTTCTGTATATATATTTAGGAAATTGTAATCGTCATGGTTCAGAGAAGGGAGATTGCATAATTACCTGTTTTAAAGACTGGGGAATGCTTAAAACATACAGGCATTTGTGAAAGGTACAGAATCTTTTATGACTTTTTCCTGATCTAGTGATTTAAATTTTCTTTCTAGTCACTGTCAAGATATTTTAAAGTTCATTGTACTTATTCTGTTTCCCAAGTTGAAATACTTCTTGAAGGGGCATTGGTAAAAATCACCATTTGGCACTGCATGAGAAAATGTTTCTGGGACAAAAAGCTTCAGGTAAAATACATCACAGAAAATACAAAGCACTGTTGTTCATTTTAATGTCAATCTCATTGCATAATTGAACACACACAACACAGGATGCATGTGATCTAAAAACACCACAAATATCCTTGAACAACAAGACCCTTATTGTTGCCTAAATTGTACTGAC
Source organism: Novumbra hubbsi (assembly GCA_016801125.1). Lineage (NCBI taxonomy): Eukaryota > Metazoa > Chordata > Actinopteri > Esociformes > Umbridae > Novumbra > Novumbra hubbsi. The sequence goes on along the minus strand of JACXGK010004119.1, from coordinate 32,357 downwards.
TTTATATTCTTTATTGTGTTTTTTTGTAAGGGTCACAGCCAAAAACTGGCATGAATAAAGAAATAAGGTTGTGGTGTGGTCAGGTCACAGTAAGCCTTGGCATATTTAGTTGGCTTCTGGCTCAGTATACTTTGAGCTCCAATGGTAAGCTAGAGGAGAACGGCCTTTCTCCTCTTTGATGGCACCCTTTGAGTGGGTTCAAAAGCATGGAACATCTAGTGATATTTAGCTGAATGATTGAAGTTATAATGGCATGGAGGGGAGAGAAAGGCCTGCTTGGTGTACTTGATCCACATTTCCCTCCCGCTTTACACTCAGCTGGAACACCTTTTTTGTTTCTACAGTCTTTTGCAATAGTGTTTTACCAGGATCAAAATAGGAGTATTTGACCAAGGCCAAAAACAATGTTGCTACCTATGTATTTCTATGGCATAATGCTACTGCGTTTCATATTGTTGTTTCCCACTGATGGGGGACTGTGTAATGTGTTTGGTTTTGATCTCCATTGTCAACAAAAATAATGTGTGCGGTGTGGAGATACTTAACATTTGAGGCAAATACCCAACGTAAACCAGTAGACACCCAGGAGTTAGTCAAAGTGGCTTAGATTTAAAGTGCCACTATTTTTTTGTGGCTACTTAAGATTTAAATACCTAAATAGAGGAGTTGTCTCCAATAAATTGAAACATATGCTTCAAGCTTTTACATTTAAGATTTCTATGAAGCTCACAGACATATCACTGAACATAAATAGCTAGCATAATTCTTGTTTGCGTAAACTTTTAAGGCAGACCTTGGTTGTAGGTTGTTAACCTTAAAAAAATAATTGTTGTTTTTCCATTTGAAAATGTATTTTATAAAACGCTTTTTTAATAATTTCTGGGCGTGTTTTATAAAATGTCCATAACCCTAATGGTGTGTTTATGATCACTCTTGTTGTCACATCACTTGGGTTCTTGACTATAAGCTGTAGTTATGTTAGCTTAGGTGTTTGGTCTGTGCGCTGAGTTGGTGTTTCTGTTGTCGCATCTGAGCTGGGAAGCTACGCTGTTTTCTGTCTGCCCAAAGCGCAACCCAGGAGAAGTTAAACCGTCTGTACTTCGACTCATTGCTCAGTGAGCGCTCTTGTTCAGGCGTGAAACACTCAAGTTTTCTTTTTAAGTAGGTTTATCTTAGAAGTGCTCTACATTTCCACAGCAAGTCGTAGGCTATGGTGAACTACACAAGGGTGATGAAGCGAACTGATTAAACCGCTCTGCACACTCTACACACACATGCTCAACAACACACACTTTCCAGAAACATACTCAACCACACAAACCCTCTTTGGACACACTATGGAACAAACTCTATTCCTTTCTACCCACACGCTTTCACTAAACATATACAAACACGTATCCATATGCAAATATTCATTCAGTGCCCTGTCCCTGGTACATTGAACACTTCCCATCAAATATTAGTCTCGTTTACGTGATTGTTTTGTGTTTTACAGTTGTGTATTTGAAAAGTTTTAATTTGAATTACTTACAATAGTTACATAATTTTTACCGACTGCGTTGGTTTATGTACTCACTAATAAAACATTGAAACGTACAGTTTATTGCAGAGGAACTGTTGATGGATTTTGTATTCATAGGAGCCGGTTTCCACATGGTGCACTCTGCAACAAAAATAAGCCATGTGAACAGTTATAGCTTCTTTATAGCTTCATATAAACGGACACTCACCAAGCTTTGATACTTTTGATATAAAGATGTATCAAATAATGTATGCATTATAATGGTGTGTGTAGTGTATCAATTAGGCATAATCTACAGGGTTGGAGACACAAACCCTTAGTTCACCTAGTGAGGTTAATGATGTGATGTAGTTGATCCTTCCTAAGTAGTATCAGACATGGCAGCTGAGGATCTCGGATGGGACTGGATCCAATTGGGATTGGATCCAAAATTAAGACTGAATCCAATATTATATTCAAAGAAGGAAATATCCTGATGATATAATAAAAATCCTTTATTATTTCCATTTGCTACGCATTGCTGTTGCTTCAGGGCGGGTTCTTCCAGCAGTCTGCTCTCTTCTCTGCATGTCTGCCTCTGTTTGTGTTTGTACTCTACATAGTGAACTTGCAACATTGTTTCAACAGGCAGGTTTTTACGGCAATGAGCCTTGGACTGTTACATGGCATTGCATAAGTAAATGATATGTTGGCTCATCAGTTAGCCTTTTTATTTGAAAATTAAATATTGTAAGGGATCATTGCTTTTCTCCGGGCAAATATGTGTAAAATAAAATGTATGCTTTAAATACTGCATGTTGCTTCTGAACAGCCTGATGGAAGAGGTCCCCTGCTGCCTATAAATACATGTGTATTAGCGATATATTGGCAATATATCACATACCGCCAAGATGCCTTATTGCGCTTACAAACCAGTTACCTACAAAATTAGGGCACTAAAAAGTGATGTGATGTCATACCCTATTAGCCAACAGCTAATTAGAATTCCGGATTCAAAACATCAATTCTATAAGAGACCGTGTACGAAGAGTATGACACCTTATTAACATTTTACACTTAAGTAATTTAGCAGACACTCTTATGCAGAGCAACTTACAATAAGTCTATAACATTCCAACATGTGTCGGGTCTCTGGACAGCTCTTAGAGTTTGTCCGAGGCCACGCAGGATTGTGGATGTCAGTCGAGGGGGAGAAAAAGCAATATTTGTTGCCAATCCACAGAAAACTGATACATTTCCGACACCATTGTCTTCACACTCGTAAAGCTCAGGGTTGATCGATTGAAAATGTAGTGCTCACTACCTTGGGAGCGATCGATCTATGCAAGTTCATAAAACAAAATAACCTAGCATCTCGAGTCCTCTTCAATATGTCTTGGTAAATGTATCATAAGGCAAATAAACAATTAGCTATTGTATGTTGCCCGTATACCACACCTATTCATGCCTTATTGCTTATGAATAGCTGGACTAGTATTAGTTATGGAATAATTGACCTTTATGGTTGGAATGAGCTCATGGGAAGAGTGGGTGTTTCCTTAGGAAGTGGAGGCCTTTTAGTCTCTACCTTCTATTCTTTTCTCCCTCTCTCGTAATTCGTCTCTTAGCCGGATGTCAGGCATTTAGAATTATTTTTGGATCTCTATTAGCTGGAGGTGATGTTGGGGGTGGAGGATTCTCATCATGAGGGGAGGGGCAGAGCAGACCGTAGTGTCCTATCAGGTGAGCAGAACCTCTACGCTCCCATCTGCTTCATATTAACTTAATTGTGGCTATTTCTGCTGGGTGATGGTTGATTACTGACGGATGCTTGAGGCCCCTGGCCAGTTCACCAGGTTGACAAAGGTTAAACCTGCAGGCCAGGGGTTGGAGAACAGGAAGGGAACGGCCAAGGGAGTAAGTGGACAGCTGCCTGCAATGCAAATGTCCTTTATGTTGTCTTTTTCCTCAAAACGGATTGTCATTGGACTTTGACCCTAAAAAGAGATTTTGGGGAGACACTGTTTGCTAGTGGCATGACTATGTTTAATACCCTTAATGGTAGGAAACAGCTGACTCCACTGGGATGATCGCGTAGGCTACCCATAACTTCCCAGACACTTCCCCAAACAAGTTTAACAACAGTTTGGTGAACAAACACGTTAGAGCGCCTACAAAACCTATAGTGCACATAGCCATGAGATCCCAAATGGTAGAATGGGCACATATTCCCAAGAGGCAATCCAGAAACAAAACTAATCCATATTAATGCCAATGGTTTTGGAATGGGTTGTCCTACAAGCTCATATAGATGTGATGGTCGAGTGTCCACATACCTCTCCCCATATAGTGTATTTTGCTTCAACAGCAAGTCTGGGTTTAGGTCTTTTGGTAAGTATATACCTGCTTTGTACACTGTGTCATGTGATCTAGGACACCGTAGGACATTCACCTTTTTGTTCTTGAGCCACTCCAATGTTGCTTTGGCCTTATTTTTAGGATCACAGTCCTTCTGAAAGGTGAATTTCTTCCCAACCTTCATTGGGAAGAAGAAGGTTCTTCTGTCTTTGGCTCCATCCCTACTTCCATCCATTTTATAATGCTGACCACAACACCTTTTGCAGCTGTGAGTCTTGTACCGGTGAACATCCTCCAAAACAGGCCAGATTCATGCAGAGTTCTTGATATGGATGATTGGTGCACCTTTACCTTGCATGCAGCCACTCAACTTTGTTGCTCCTTCAAAGTGAACGCTGGCCTCTTTGACTTCACGTGCATACTTGTTTGAGTGGTTTGAGTTTTCAGAGACAGCCATTGCTTGGCACTGTCTGGGCGATGTGATGCAGATTCTGCTTCCTGATTGTTGAGCCAACGGTGCTATGCCAAACACTTCATCATCATTTTGTCCCCTTTTCATAATCAGTGCATTTGTACTTTATCTAAAGTTCTTTTAAATTCACACTGTCCAATAATCGTTGAACAGTGGGTCTTTTTGTTCCAGAAAATGTGACAGCCACTTTAATGTTTAACAAGTGGGGGCAAATTGTAAGGTCATTGTATACTCTCAATTCATTAAGTTTAGTAACAAATTGCTCTGTCTAGCAAATTGCACTTACATACGGGATGAATGCTTATGCAGATAAAACAATTTCTGTTTGAATTTCTCATAATGGCAAGGGTTGGAGGATAAACCAATTGTAAAGTGATTGTCACTCAAGTCACTTGAGTCAATTGGCCCGCCACACTGCCATGGCCAGACATCCCCAGAGTATGGGCCCCAGCAACGACCAGACAGCGTCATGGCCTGTGACAATCAAACACTCTATAATACATAGAAAAAAGCCCTAACTCATACAATCACCCATGCCACACAAACACTTCGACATACCGCATTCGTGACCAATACACAAACACGCGTAGACATATATAAACAATAGCAACCATATGCATATTTTGTACATCTATACTTACCTACATACACCTAAACTAATTTTACCAATACACTTTGAACATGATTGGTTTACCCAAAAGCCGAATCATGTTTTCTATTGAATGAGCATGGTCTCTCCAATCACCTAGCAACACTTTCTGCATATTAATTTCTAAGTTGATACCATGACACATCTGCCACTCGTGAACTTGGTTCCAGAAGCTCACAGCTATTGGACAGTACCAAAAGAGATGCTCCGCTGTTTCAGTTTCCTCCTGACAGTGTCGACACAATGCGGACTGCTCCATCCCCCATATGCTGAGCATGTTCTTTGTTGCCACAATTCTAACAACTTATATTGAAACAACTGTAATGACACATCAAATGGATACCCCTAACCCAGCTGCCATAACGAGTAATGACACATCAAATGGCTACCCCTAACCCAGCTGCTATAACGAGTAATGACACATCAAATGGCTACCCCTAACCCAGCTGCTATAACGAGTAATGACACATCAAATGGATACCCCTAACCCAGCTGCTATAACGAGTAATGATACATCAAATGGATACCCCTAACCCAGCTGCTATAACGACTAATGACACATCCAATGGATACCCCTATTCCCGTTGTTATAACAAGTAATGACAAATGGATACCCCTACCCCTATCCCTGCTATTACGAGCCAGCCCACTGCTCCAATCCATGATCCAGGCCATGATCAACTCAGTGCGCCTTGAAGAGGAATCCAGGGAAAGCCTGTGGATCTGGTGGATCTGTGGAATAACTCCAGTTCATGGGTGGAGCCCTGTGTTTTGTTCATAGAAACACCTGAGAGAACTCTTGAGTTTAAGCAATATGCCCCGATGAGGTCCGCTTTGTTTTTGAGCTAGCGCAGGTTCAGCCATGAATCAATAAGCTGTTCTTCTGCACCGTTTTCATGTTGGCAAAGAAGTCCTGCATAGAATAAAAGATTAGCAGACATTTATGTTTTCACTGACTACTGTTTTGCAGGTAACGTGGTGTTATTTGTTTATTCAGGGTTGGCAGGCAGGACTGGGGCACACGTTTTGTAATGGGACGTGCAGTTTGGTGGTTTCTACTCACTAAACATCCTGGCCTTAGATGAACTATTGTTATTAAAAATGTCTACACTTGGCCCTGACTTTCCCTCTATCGTGTTTCCCACATGTACTCCAGGACTCCATTGTCCTGGTCCAGCCCTGGAAACACCTGTGGTGTGTGTTTCTCTACCACTATTAGTGCCCACCAAAGACTATGATTAACAGGGATCAGGATTGGCTGAAATTGGGAGTATTGGAGTAAGGGAATATTATCAAGTTGTAGCTAAGGATAATCCAATGCTCCTTGCGTTTAATCAATATTTTACCATCAGAGAACCTCCACCTCTACATTTTTAAGTCATGGTCTCTTAATCCTCATAGGAAATTGGGGCCGCGCATGGAGGACAATTAACTCTCGTGTTTCTGCCTTTTTCTCCTAGCCTGCTGCATTCCCGCGTGTTGTCATCCAGTAGACAGGCATACCGTGTTCAAAAATCTGTGCGTTGTTGTTAATCAATCACCTAGGGTATTTCATAGCGATCTAGAAATGCAGTCTATATATAGTGTCGGTAAGCTCTTCTGTGGTGAGGAAGTGGCTGCATGGTGCGAGCAGAGGCGTTTATTGCACGCCTACGCGGATCCTGGTTTTCCCTTTGGTGGAGCTGACTGCAAGCAGATGGAGCGCGGGATCTTATTGTCCCCGGGAGAGACTCATAGACTGGGGTCAGAATAGAGGTGGGTTAGGGAGGAAGGTCTTTGGCTTGGTCCTCCATGTGGGCTGACCGTGCGTTCAGGGGATGCAGCCGAAGGAGAGACGGGATCCACTGACCTCCTTTCTCACGGTGAACGGACCTCCGTGTTCACGATGGGGATGTGCTGAGTGGGTACGTTGAGTGTAGCCGGAACGCTGCCGTGGAAATGTCTGGCGGTGGGTGGGTGGGTGGGGTGTATGACATCACAACTTACCCGAAGGGCTTCGCTGGCCTGGGCGGTTTGCCCCGTTGTGTAGGTGGAGTTTCCTTCCCCGTGGGCTGCCGGCTTAGAGGCAGAGGGCTTGTAGGAGGGACCGTCATCAGACAAAGGCTGCTATATTCTGTTCTGTTCTGCTCCACTCTGCACCAAGACGGACCCTTCCTCTCCCACAATCCCGGGCTAGCTCAGGCCTACACACACACACACACACACATTGCTGTACACACTAACGCACACACACTGGTGCTCAAATGGAAAGTGTGGCTAAGACAGTCTAATTGGTGCCCACAGGAACAGAGGTCATTTATGGAAGGGTTGGCGGAACTGTCAGGCCACAGGACTTTGTTTTGTTAAAGAGGGATTTAACCTCAGCCAGTCTCCAAAGTTACCTCCGCAGAGCGCCTTTTAAAGGACATGAAATTCATTTTTGTTAAAAAGGATCAGCTGTCACTGCGATAATGGTTCATTTACTTCATGGAAATATATTTGGTAGAGAGGAGGTTGAAGTTCTCGTGAGGCGAAGTTCTTGTGAAGCATATTCTAGGAGGTTTGGCGACTGTGTTTGTAGGGTTCGGCTGTAGCACTTCAAATGTTTGTCAGTTTATAGAGATTGTTTGGGCTACTTGATGTAATGTGACACAAACACCTTTATTGAATCTGATATAGACAACAAATTGGTCTGTCACATATTTGTCCAGGTATTTTTAATCTAAATCAAAGACAAGCTGTGACTTTGCCTTAAATACGAAGAGTGAAATGTTCCATCTGGCCCAGTATGTAGGGTAAATTGTATCAGGACATGGGGCTAAGTGAAACAGTTCATAAAACTGGTGTTCCTCCCCTATTGTGAGGTATTTATGTTTTTTTCCGGTAATTCTTGTTTAGGTTCCACCGCCAAATAATGATGCATATTCACGTAACGAAGGACGGAACATTGCAGTGTGTCCATGTGAAACAGAGAAACGTTATTAAAGAGGGCAATGACATAACACTGAAACTGGTGTTCGTGAGTGTGGGTTGGGTATATGTATACATGTTGATCACTCCATCAGTTAGGCGGTTGGTATGGAAGTCTGGGTTTCAGACTTGTTGGGCTTATTATTTGCATTCCCAGCATCAGGACCTAAAATGGGTGGCACCCATGGCAACCTGCCAGAGAGGCCCATAACAAGTTGATCTTATGGTTGAAAAAAATTAAGCAAATTAAAATGAAATTTAAAAGATAATTAAACAACATTAAAGATAATCATTTATATTTGTTTTGTTATTCAATAACGCATTGTCAAGCCAATGACAACAAGTGAGTTGTGATAATGGCAGAAACAAAATTGTAACCATCTTATTGTCCTTCACTGTCGTATTGTTTCTCCTTAATTGTCACAGTGGTGAGGAAACGATTCCACTAATAAGAGCGAGCTAAGCTCCAGAGCACTCTGGTAGGCTGTTTTGGTTGTGTTGTCCCATTTGATCTCCACTACACTGGGAGTCATCCTGTGTGTTATGTGTAGTCATGTAGTACTCAATAGTTAGCCATATGGGGATCCATCTCATAAATACGTTTGGACACAGAACAGTATCAGGTCATGCTCCTGAATATGGTCTCAAACTCTGGGTTATGAGGCACCACTCTCGTCTTCCATCTGCATGGCTTTGCCTGTCGTTGCCTTGGAACTGCAGCCTTATCACTCTGACTAGCTTGGAGAAACAGCGAGACCAGCTGACCTACAGCCACACTGGTTTACACATTTTCTAAGAGACGGAGCGGTTGGAGACTGAGAGTGGGATTCTTTAAGCAGGCTGTGTGGACAGAAGAGGATGAACCTCAAATGCTGGGAGTTAAAAATGAATGCATGAGCTTCACTATCTCACTCTCTTTCTGTCTCTCTTTCTGTCTATCTCTATCTGTCTCTGTCGCTCTGAAGTCAACCAGGCCCGTCATGGGCAACTGTATAGTGTAGTGCAGTGCAGCGTTCTGCAGACATACGCAGGACCATTGATGCATTATGGAACAGTGCCACTTGGAAGTGATAACGGCCTGAGAGAGAGACATGATGATGAATGAGCAAAAACATGGAGAGAGATAGTCAGACTGAGAGAGAGACATGATGATGAATGAGGAAAAACATGGAGAGAGAGAGACATGATGATGAATGAGGAAAAACATGGACAGAGAGAGAGAGTCGGACTGAGAGAGAGACATGATGATGAATGAGCAAAAACATGGAGAGAGATAGTCAGACTGAGAGAGAGACATGATGATGAATGAGGAAAAACATGGAGAGAGAGAGACATGATGATGAATGAGGAAAAACATGGACAGAGAGAGAGAGTCGGACTGAGAGAGAGACATGATGATGAATGAGCAAAAACATGGAGAGAGAGAGTCAGACTGAGAGAGAGACATGATGATGAATGAGGAAAAACATGTAGAGAGAGAGACATGATGATGAATGAGGAAAAACATGGACAGAGAGAGAGAGTCGGACTGAGAGAGAGACATGATGATGAATGAGCAAAAACATGGAGAGAGAGAGTCAGACTGAGAGAGAGACATGATGATGAATGAGGAAAAACATGGGGAGAGAGAGACATGATGATGAATGAGGAAAGACATGGGGAGAGAAAGTCAGACAGAGAGACATGGGGGTGAATGGGTGGATGGAGAAAGAGATGACAGAATGGCATTGGGGGAGAGCCCAGGAGAGAAGGTTAGAGAAAGGGTTGGAAAGGGTTGGAGGATGTGTGGACCAAGTAGTAATACTCAGGGATGTATTATAATCTGTGTATTATTAAGACAGGGAGTAAGGGCAGTGCAAACACTGAACCTTTATATTTTCATATTGGCGGATTCCCTGAAAAAGACCAGTTCATTATGTTCAGAGTCAGAAGGGAAACTGCACTGTTAAATCCATTCCTGACGTAAGTTTCTTTAAGAAAATGGAAATATAATGCGTGCATTTGACAAACTTAGACATGTTCACTGTTTTATGTTTAATATATAATATATTTAATGTACAGTGTTTGATGTGTATGTATTTTATGGCCACATACAGAGTTGCTCAGGTTTCAGCCCTGACATGCTTCGTATACACAGTCTCTCTCAGCTTTCATTGCACATAAAAGAGCAACAAAACATGGGTGGAAAAATGGGAATAGACGCACTGCTTCAAGTCCCACGTCTACTGGCTCTGAACCTTTATCTCTCTGCGTTGCTTAGCTCATCCGGAAAACCAGGTCACACTGGAAACAGAAACATTCCCAATCACTGCTTTTTGACCAACTTCTGTGTCACTGACATTAAAGCAGTGTTTTGATCACGAGACACTCCAGGTGACCTCTTCCTGTAGCCCTCTAAGGCAGCATGTGTGTTGTGTGTACGTCTGTATTTACGCTGGTTTTAATGACACATGGGTCTGGATCATGTGTTTACCGCCCCCATGCTGCGCTCTGGTGCAAAGGTCACCAGCGTTGTCCGACCACCCTAAACGTTACTCCAAACCACTAGTGGAAAGGGTGTTTACTCCAGACCAAGCCACGGCCTGTTGTTGATCTCTCTGCTGCTTTCTGTCTGTCAGCTTTCCTTGCTGTACCGTGTGTTCACTTTTATTTCTCTCTCCTTTCTCTCCCGAAGTCCTACTTCGTCACTGACTATGATCCCACAATTGAAGACTCGTATACGAAACAGTGTGTCATTGACGAAAGGGCGGCCCGACTTGACAGTAAGTAAACACCTTTCGAACAGAGAATTAAAATCGGACAATAATGTTTTGCTGAAAAGTGCCAGTTATTTTCACGTGGGAGGCTTTATTTGGCACAGCGCCGGGAAAAGGTTCTGAAGAGCATAGCTACTGTATGAGTGTGTACGTGTGGCTAACATGTCCGTCCCTGTGTGTTAGTCTTGGACACGGCGGGACAGGAAGAGTTTGGAGCCATGAGAGAACAATACATGCGGACCGGGGAGGGCTTCCTGCTGGTCTTCTCCGTCACTGACAGAGGAAGGTGAGTGACAGTCCCCACCCTGCTTCTCCATCTGCCTCCACCTGTGTCTGCGCTCCTCAATGAGTTCAAATGGTTTTAGTGGCATGGCAAACATTTCTTACTTACATGCGCGTACTCTCTCCTGGAACACATACATCTCTTACTGACATGTGCATACTCTCTCCTGGAACACATACATGTCTTACTGACATGCGTGTACTCTCTCCTGGAACACACACATATTTTACTGACATGTGCATACTCTCTCCTGGAACACATACATCTCTTACTGACATGCGCATACTCTCTACTGGAACACATACGTCTCTTACTTATATGCACTTACTCTCTTACTCTCTCCTGGAACACATACATCTCTTGCTGACATGGGTATACTCTGGAACACATACGTCTCTTATTTACATGCGCATACTCTCTACTGGAACACATACATCTCTTACTTACATACGCGTACTCTCTACTGGAACACATACATCTTTTACTTACATGCGCGTACTCTCTACTGGAACACATACATCTCTTATTTACATGCGCGTACTCTCTACTGGAACACATACATCTCTTACTTACATGCGCGTACTCCCTACTGGAACACATACGTCTGTTACTTACATGCGCGTACTCTACTGGAACACATACATTTCTTACTTACATGTGCGTACTCTCTACTGGAACACATACATCTCTTACTTACATGCGCGTACTCTCTACTGGAACACATACATCTCTTGCTGACATGCGTATACTCTGGAACACATACGTCTCCTATTTACATGCGCATACTCTCTACTGGAACACATACATCTCTTACTTACATGCGTATACTCTGGAACACATACGTCTCTTATTTACATGCGCATACTCTCTACTGGAACACATACATCTCTTACTTACATGCGCGTACTCTCTACTGGAACACATACATCTCTTACTTACATGCGCGTACTCTCTACTGGAACACATACATCTCTTATTTACATGCGCGTACTCTCTACTGGAACACATACATTTCTTACTTACATGTGCGTACTCTCTACTGGGACACATACATCTCTTACTTACATGTGCGTACTCCCTACTGGAACACATACGTCTGTTACTTACATGCGCTTACTCTCTCCTGGAGCACATACCTCTTCTTCCATTTTCCTTGGAAAATTGTTCCTAGTTTCCAGATAAACTAGAGCTTGCTAAACTGCCCACCCCATGGCCAGTTGAAGGAATTCCCTCCTGGGTTGTGGTTACAGTACTTTCCGTTTCCCTTTCTCTCCTTGGTTGATATTTATATGTATGTGGTTTGTTTGAAACTGATAGTCACATGCAAAATACTTCTTGCTCATTGGAAACGCATCCCGGGAACTCGGAAGGTGGCGCCTTAACCTACTGCAAGTTTACACTACAAAGCAACCTAGTCTTGTTCGATGTCTCAGAAAATGTATCATAATATAAACAAGCCCTAAGGCTTTACAATGCACCTGCAACACTGCAGTGAAGGAGTGGGCTGACTTCATCTTCTGGTCTCTGCTGCCCCCCCCCCCTTCACCCCCGTGCCCCCCTGTCATCTGCCTGGGGAGAGGGGAGCTGGGTTCATATTCCTGGGAGGTCTGATGGGTATAACGTAACTATGTAGTTTTAATTAAGCGACCCTACTTGCTGGTTTAGGTTTACTGTTTAATGGTGACATCAAGTTGATGCTGTGTAATTTGTGTTTCACAGCTTTGAAGAGATTTACAAATTCCAAAGACAGATCCTCAGAGTCAAAGACCGTGATGAATTTCCCATGATCCTTGTAGGCAATAAAGCTGATCTGGATCTCCAGAGACAGGTGAGTAGCATTCCTTTTAAAAGTGTAAATCTGCATACATGTTGCAGTGATGTAAGGAAAGTAAGAACTTTATTATTCAAATATACGTCCCTGTTTCCAAAAAGAAAATTGTCAAAAGACAGGAATAAAATGTTATTTTATTGTTCATTGAAAAATACATGACCACTTTGAATTAGGAAACCAGCAACACGTTTCAAAAAAGTTGGGCAGAGGCAACAAAAGCCTGAGAGCACTTTGAAAAAAACGTGGAATGCAGTACGTCTCTACATCCACAATTGCAAGTTAAAACTACCATGCAAAAAATAAACCTGATATAAACAAGATCCAGAACCGCTGCCACCTTCTCTGGGTCCAAGCTCATTTTAGGATGGACTGAGGCAGAGTGGAAAACTGACCTGAAGTCAGACAAATAAACATTTTAAATAATTTTGGGGAATCATGGACACAATCCTCTGGGCTAAAGAGGAGAGGGACACAGTGCATGGGGGTGAATTTGGGATGGTTTGGGGGTGAATTAGTGTACTTCTGATGGTATGGGGGCGGATTAGTGCACTTGTGATGGTATGGGGGTGAATTATTGCGCTTGTGATGGTATGGGGGTGGATTAGTGCACTTGTGATGGTATGGGGGTGAATTAGTGCACTTGTGATGGTATGGGGGTGAATTAGTGCACTTGTGAAGGTATAAGGGTGAATTCGGGATGGTATGGGGGTGAATTAATGCACTCGTGATGGTATGGGGATGAATAAGTGCACATGGCATGGCTGACTTGCACATCTGTGAAGGCTCTTTTACTGCTGAACAATATAGACAGTTTTGGAGCAGCAAATGCCACCATCCCGACAACATATTTTTCAGCTTTTTTAGCATGACAATGCCAAAACATATGAACGTATTTACAAATCATTGCATTCTGTTTTTATTTGCACTTTATGCTGCATACAACTTTTTTTCAAACAAGGTTGTAGAAGAAGTTCCGTCTGGGTGGTGGCTGCTGGATAATTCAACTCTAGGCAGTACAGTTACAAGTTGCGTATTCATTATGTAAATGTTTGACTTAGTAGAGCCACTTCCTATGTCGAGTCTAAGTGGAAAGACATTTGTGTTTTGGGGATTCTCCCAACCAATCACAAGGCAGTCAGACAGAAACTAAATTTTTCAAATCTAAACCTTTGCAAGTGGCTTTAGTTCAGGTTGTTGACTCCAACTAGCTACCTAAAAAAGTAACTTAAAACAAACCTCTGTGATCTCTGTTTTGTTAGCAACTCATTTGTATTTTTTTCAAGTAAATACAGTAGTGACTTAAGCAGAGCAACAGCTCCTGTATGCCTAAAGAGGCCATCATTGTAACTAGAACCTCGTCAATCTTTTTTCTAAGGTCTGGTTTTCAAGACTTGCTGCTGGAGCTATTTGGTTGGTTAAGGACTGAGTGACTAATAGAGAAAAATTAACCAAATCGACATTGTGTCATTGAGGAAGAGAGGAGGGAGGAATCATTTGAATGGGTTCTTATTCTGTGGCCTTTATTGGCATGCAGCTGCAGTTTTCATTCCCAAATGACTCACTGCTACATAGTGGTAAATGACTCGCCACTGCCACATGGTGGTAAATGACTCTACACTGCCACATGGTGGTGAAAGACTCTACACTGCCACATGGTGGTAAATGACTCCCACTGCCACATGGTGGTAAATGACTCTACACTGCCACATGGTGGTAAATGACTCTACACTGCCACATGGTGGTAGAACACATGTCTTGTCTGATAAAATGTAAATGGGTGGACTCTACCCAATGGTACAATCTGGTCTTGCACTCTACAGTGGTTAAAAAGCAACAGTAATCTTTGAAAAAGAAATACAATGCTATTTGCATATGAAAATGTCATGGGGTGTGAAGGTGTCTGCTGCATTTATCCAACTTGCAAAAGTCAGCATGTGCTGGCTTTATTTTCTAAATGGTTTTGCCAATAAAGAAAATAAATACACTTACATTCATGCTGGCTGTTGGTATTTTAAACCCAATAGTCATGGTACACTTTCAAGTCCAAAATGCTGGAATACAGAGACAAACAATGTCATTATAATATGTTACTGTCAATAACTAAGAAACATTAAGACTACGTCTTACTTTTAAGGTAAACCTTTTTTTGAATGTAGCATTAGAGTTCTTGAATGGTTATTCTAACCCTTTGTAGAAATAGAAATTCATCTAGACCTCCAAGGCATGATGACAATAATGTACTTTCTTAGGTATGGTTATGGAAGAAGGATCCACTATATGTCTTATTCCAATACATAAAGGATTATGGCACCACTGTCTTTGTTCAACTATCTGCCCCTAATTAATATAATTAAAAAATATGTAAATTATTATTTTTAACCAAAATAATTGATTGGTTCTTTTATATGCATAATATTTGTTTTTGATTTGCTTCAAATGCCACCAAGATAACAGTTGGTTCTGGTTTTGGAAAATACTCATTCTGGATGCAGCAATTGTTACCTAGGATGCTAATGGTCTTTGCCTGTAGCAAAGTGCCATTATTCTCATTAGTTTTTTTTTCAAGTACAGTGTAGTTGAGTTGAGATGAAACAGACATTATGTTAACCAGATTAATCACATTCATATGAGCTGTGAAAATGAAATGATAATCCAAAAGTGGTGCGATAATACCTTTATTACCAGTGTATAAATGGAAGCTTTTTTTTGTTGATGCTCTATGACAGTGTTCAGGTGGTGTTATTTGGACCTGACTATGAGGTGTATCCCTGTCTTGTTTTTCAGGTGACCCTGGAGGAAGGCCAGCAGCTGGCCAGACAGCTCAAGGTGACATACATGGAGGCCTCAGCCAAAATCCGTATGAATGTAGACCAGGCTTTCCATGAGCTGGTTAGAGTAATCAGGTGGGTAAATGTTGTCTCTTGAGTTTGACCACGTCGGGGGGTTGGGGGTTGGGGGGGGGGGGGTTGGGGGGGTGGGTTGCAGCCCCTGCAGTACCCCTACTTCCCACGGCTATGGTGGCCCTCATGAAGATTCACACCCCTTGGACTTTTTCCATTATTGAGTTACTACATGAAATCCAAATAATTGATTGCAAAGGTTATTCATTCCCTTTAGAAAATAGGCTGCAATTACAGGCATAGGAGTCTATAGAATTTTCTACAAGCTATGCATATCTGGACACAGCTGTTTATTATCTTTGCAAAATTGCGTACTGATCAAGTTGAAAAAAGAGATTTAGCAATGTTCAACTCTTGCCAGATGTTCTCAACCCCCACATTGTACTTACTATTAGGCGTGACTCCTTTGGTGATTTGTAAAACATCCATACATAGGTGTGTATGTCTCAGAAAACAGGACCCAGTGTATTTGTTCAGATGAATGCAGGGGGAAGATGCAACGCACCACTGGGAATGTAGCTGCTTTCAATGATTAGAAGGAAGCCAATTCTACTGCCCCTCCAGCATAACCGCAGTGTTGAACACTTAACGCCCCAATACATCATTAGCCTTAAACAGCAGCGTTTAATTATACTACTAATCTTGACATTACTTAGTCTGCAGGTCCACAGCACACATAAGCCTGGTAAAACCGCAATTCACGTTAGCTTCGGTGGGAGTAACCATAGAATTTATGGGCAGTACTGACTAAAGTATTTGTTATCATACAACGTAAAATACAATGTTCCTTCAATAAGGTAGCTAACTACTAAGTTAGCTACTGTCATAAGATTCTAAACACGATTAACACAATTTTTCTTTTCAACAAATAACACAGGCCAACATACAGGAGGTGACACTATAGCATGGAATCAAATAGATTGCACCATTTTAATGTTATTGCCTCAGTACAACAGTATAAAGTTATTATTCTACTACATCTTTGAGATGTTATACAAACTGAAAGGGTGCATACTGCCCCCTGGAGTTTGACGTTGTAAGAGTTATATTGGTGATTTAAGGTCCTTGATCGTGTTGCTCATGCTAAAGTTTTTTTTTAACACTTGATTCCTTTATGCAGCTCAATAGTTCTGTTGGACATTAACAACTGGATCCGTATGATCAATTTTGTCGGAATAATTTGTAATGGCTAAATTGCAATATGTAATGTAATAATGAATTTTCCCTCCCAGGAAATTTCAGGAACAGGAATGCCCTCCTTCACCAGAACCCACAAGGAAAGAAAAGGACAAGAGTGGCTGCCATTGTGTGATTTTTTGAGTTGGCCTTATCTGTGTCACTCACCCAGCTACTGTCACCAGTGCCCGCCCCCTGCCTAACATGAAATCCTGTATGGATGACTGAGCGTGGCCTTCTCCATGTGCATGATTTCAACAGAGGTTCCTGTGGTAGCTACCAGGAACTGCTGCTCACCCCTGCCCTCTGGACTTCACTTCTAGATGGACACCAAATCGAAAAAAAAAAGTCCAAACACTCAACATTGCCTCTTAAATCAGCTAAACAATATAATTTTTTGTATTCTGAAGGACTTCCTTCTTTATAGTTACATTTATACTTGTTGCTGATGTTGAATGAGTTATTTATATACATCTATAAATATATATATATATATATGTATGTATGTATATATATATGTGTATGTGTGTGTGTATATATATATGTATATATATATGTATGTATGTATGTGTATATATATATATACATTTATACTTGTTGCTGATGTTGAATGAGTTATTTATATACATATATATATATATATGTATGTATATATATGTATGTATGTGTGTGTGTATATATATATATATATATATGCTGTATGCGTGTACACTGATCAGCCATACCATTATGACCACCTGCCTAATATATACTTTGCTCAAGTCCCCCCTTTGCCACCAAAACAGCCCTGACCAGTTGAGGCATGGACACTACTAGACCTTTGAAGATGTGGTATCTGGCACCAAGACGTTAGCAGCAGATCCTTTGAATCCTGTTGCGAGGTGGGGCCTTCATGGATTGGACCTGTTTGTCCAGCCCATCCCGCCGATGATTGGATTTAGATCTGGGGAATTTGGAGGCCAAGTCAACACCTTGAATTCCTTCGCTCCTCACGTGGGTCAATGAGCCTTGGCCACCCCTGATCCTGTCTCTTGGACCACTGCTGATTGGTACTGACCACTGCAGGCCGGAAACACCCCACAAGAGCTGCATTTTAAGGATGCTCTGACCCAGTCATCTAGTCGTCCCAATTTGGCCCTTTTCAAAGTAATTTTTCCTGCTTCTAACATATCAACTTTGAGGACAAAATGCCCTCTTGCTGCCTAATATATCCCACCCACTGACAGGTGCCATGATAACAAGATTATCAGTGTTATTCACTTCACCTGTCAGTGGTCGTCATGTTATGGCTAATCGATATATGTATGTCTATATATGTATATATGTATGTGTATATATATGTCTATATATATATATATATATATGTGTGTATGTGTATATATGTATAGCTGTGTGTGTGTGTGTGTATATATAAATATATATATATATATATACATACAAGTGTGTGTTTTAATATATATATATATATATATATAGCTCTGTAAAAAATAACAGACCACTGCGGAACAGAGGAACAGAAGAGTTCAGTTTGCAGTTCTCTTAAATTGAATCTGATCCTCCTACAAAACGTTCCTTTTGAACTTTTTTGAAAAGAAAAAGGTGCAGGGGTCTCTTAATTTTTTCCAGAGTTGTGTATATATATATATATATATATATATTTGGTTTCCAGTGTTTCATTGTAGAAAGATATCATATGAAGCTTTGTGTCATGCCATATCCTTTTTACTTCCATGTGCTAATCCGCTACTGTACATATTTCTTGTGATTTTTGAAATTGCATTTCTAATGACTTATTAAATTGCCACAGTACGGTGTGTGAGGTTAATGAGTTTGGTCTGCCATATATAAAACTTTTCAAGTAGGTACAGTATCTACCCTACACAGCCCTAAAGTTAGAATTATTTCACTTTTAGCATAGGCATCATATTTAATTCATTGTCTAAGGACGCTGCACTCATCTCAGTGGATATAATGTCAACTTGTTTGCATAATAGAGCTTATTGAATTTAGGCTTTGAATTCCATGGATAGTATTTCTCCTCATTAATAATGATGATGATATTAGCAAAACAGCGTCTTAAGATGTTTTTGAGGGGCCTGTCTTTTCAGAGAGATCCCTTTTAATTTTTAACATATTTACTTTTGTCTTTTGGATAGTAGACAAAAATAACAAGCAAACAAACCATACTGCAATGGACAAGGCTTTTTGTTACAAACCACCTTCTGTGAGATGGGTTTGTGTTCTCCAGATTATTTTGGTGAATCTCCATCACTTCTGTGAGATGGGTTGGTGTTCTCCAGGTTATTTTGGTGTATCTCCATCACTTCTGTGAGATGGGTTGGTGTTCTCCAGATTATTTTGGTGTATCTCCATCACTTCTGTGAGATGGGTTGGTGTTCTCCAGGTTATTTTGGTGCATCTCCATCACTTCTGTGAGATGGGTTTGTGTTCTCCAGGTTATTTTGGTGAATCTCCATCACTCCAAAGTCACAAGAGGTTACATCTCTGACATTTATTACATCACCTGCCTTCTCACATTTAAAGATCCGATAATTCTGAAAAAGTATGTTTTGTCTTCCTTTTTCGTTTTATTTCTATTTTATTTTGTACTAGTGAATAATGCAGGTTTTGTAATATCATCAAGTAATATAAGACAAAGCTAAAAATAAGTGGTTATTTGGACATGATTAAATGTTTTTACTATATACTTTTATACATTATTTTCTTATCAAGCTAGTGGACAAGTATTTTTTTATATGTTTGTAAGTGAATATGTTCTCATGGCACAGCTGTGTATATATGTAAATAGGAATTCAAATAATTCCATATTTTTAAACTGAAGAAGGCTGTCAGGCTGTATCTGATGGGTTCTTGACCAACATGTGGTCCAGGGTCCTTTCCTCCGTTGGTGGTTTGGTTTTGGTGACACGTTTGACATGACTGTTCCTCACTACTGTACCAAAGCCCCACACCGTACTGCCGATGGTCAGCCAATACGTGCTGGTTGAGCCATCCACCCAGGCCACATGGCCTACTAGCTGGATCCTGGGTGGGGCTTTCACTATTCTCTTCACAGTTACCTAGGTCAAGGTTTGCTTCACAGAATCACGCGTGTTCTGCTTACTGGTGGGGGTGAAAGTACTAGCTTCATTCTTTTGGCAGATTGTATGTACATTCATATTTTTGTTTTCTTTTCACATTCATGCCCCTTGCCCCATGTATAGCCTTTGGTGCTATTATAAAATGTGTGATTCAGCCAACTATTATAGAGAATATTCCTCTTGTATTTTACCTTTTTTTTGGGGGGGGAATTGTTGTATCAGGGTGTTTTTGCGTAGTGCGGTACCATAATAATGATATGTTTTGTGGCAGATTTGTTTAAAGATTTCTGTTTTGAGAGAAGTCTATGGTTATTGTCATTAAATCGTCAGAATGGACCAGTCATGTTTTAGCCAATAGCATTACTACCAGGTTTACACTGTGTGAAAACAGCCTGTCTTAGTGATTTAATTCATTTTCCCAAAGCTGGGTAAAAATGGAAGACATGTTCTGGTATGGAGGGTAAGTGTGACCGCTGGCTGATGATTTTGTATCATCACCGCTACAAATATAGGGTTGAATGCTTAATGGCACTCCAATTTTTCATCTCAGATTGGCCAGCTCCAGAATGTAGCTCCAGAATGTGATAGCAGTACAGGGCCAAGGTTGCCATAGCACCCAGTGGAAGTGTCTCTTAAATCAACAGTCAATGTGCGATTTGGTTTGAAAAGAACCCTTGAAGATAATTTCTTCTTTTGGCTGTGTCCTCTGTGGATATGACTCTCTGATTAAGCTATGTGGAATTGCTGGGCTGAGTCATCTAAGAAATGTTATTATCATTTTGGTTTGCTTGGTCACCAAATAATTATTTTATGTTTATGATATAACAGCACACACATTATCATACTATAATGTATAATTTATCAGATGATGTTTCACCAAGTATGATACTATTTTTACTGGAGAATTTTTTTGTGATCAGAATGTAAACTATGTAGGCAACTGCTAATCAAGACGAACTGTAGTAGTGAGGCTTTTTACTTATGTTACATTTTCTAAATTACTGTATTGACTAGGGACCAGACATTTGGAGACAAGGGAGAAAATGTTGTCAATGCAGGTAATCGTCATGGCTGACAAACTATTTAAGCTGCAGTGATATGTATGGTGTCTGGTAATATTTCATGAAAGGTAATACAGAGGACATTTCAACAACTGGAAGACAATAGTTTTAATATTTCTGAGAAATGAAAGCAGGACTTTGACCAGGCGCCATTGTGGCTGTTGGGCGCAGCAGGAGTCCCATGTTCAGATCAATAATGCATGAAAGGCTGATTCTGTAGCGATCTAATTTGGCTGCGGATCTCTGCTCCAGGCCTTTGACACGTAGACGGGAAAGAAAGACCATGTTGTCCTTAATTGTCCCTCACTATTGTATCGGAAGGGAAGGAATCTGTCTCGTCAGTTTGTTAGTAAGGATTTCATGTGATTATAGACACCACTCGCACGTTTATAGAGTTTCATTGTTGCCAAAAGTACACGGTTTGCGAAGGGCTTGTGTCGTGTATCTTAAATGTGTTAGTTATATGCACTATCAATTTGCCACAAGAGATGGTGCTACATCTTTCCTGGAAGACATGTTCACCAATACTTTCTTCTGGGTCTTTTTGGATAGTTGCTGTTGTCTTCCGCAGTACAAAAGTAGAAATGGTGCTTTGATACAGAGCAGCTGTGGATGCACAGATGAAGTCTTTTGAGGCATGCTGCTACATACATACTGCTGTATTACTACACACATCTTTCTGGGCTTCTTTTTCAACCACATTTATATTCAATTCGGAGGCACATAGGTATGTGGATTATTGATTCTTTTTATTTTTTAAGAACCGTTGATTTCAAGAAGTTTCAATACAATTGGAACAATAAAATAGTTTTTTCCCTCAAGGGTTCTATTTTGGAGATTAATACGCAGTGACAATACAGTGCAATTTTAAGTATGACATGTAAGTGCTTTTCTTATTCAAAGTGGCTCATCCGAAGGTGTGACATGGGCTATGGTTATTGTGCTCAGAAACGTTGGCCTAGCTTTAATCTTCTGCAGCAGTTATTATCTTCACCACACATTAGATAGAAAAGGGATTAAACACAGCTAGAGTTGTCATTACATAATAAATGCATGAGACAGAGTAAGGGATGTATTGGGTATGCTGCGATAGCCCAATTGTCTTACTCAATGTAAAAGTTATTATTTCTGCTTTGAACCCCCCCCCCCCCCC
>JACXGK010004119.1:0-10067 GCA_016801125.1 Novumbra hubbsi | reverse complement strand
TCAGGGACTCAACCACTTTGTCCACTCAGCTTGGGTCCTATTTTCCAGGCTTCTGAGAATCCGTTACGAAGACTGCCAAGGTCCACCATCACGCCCTCATAGCATCCTTTCATTGACTAGGGTTTGGCCGGAAAAAGGGAGGAAGCCTCCTTCACACTTCTTAGGTCGAAAGATCTTGCTTAGCCTCTTAACAAATGTCGAAAATTTCAACATTACAAAAGGCTTAGCATCAGAGATACATTGTACTAAAACTCCTTGCAGCTCTAAAGACAACCACTCGCTCAGTATGTATTTGAGTGGAATGAAGTTGGAAGTCCTACTATTACGAGCAAAAGCGCCTCTTTGTCAATGAGCGCCATGTTCGTCACCAGGTTACCAACTTTGTCACTGAGTGAATGTGTCTTCCCGTCAGGGGTTCAAAAGGCCTGGCCAGATTACCAACCTTGTCCCTGAGTTAATAGGCCTACCCGTCAGGGATTTGAAAGGTCTGGCCAGGTTACCAACTTTGTCACTGAGTTAAAATGTCTTCCCGTCAGGGGTTCAAAAGGCCTGACCAGGTTACCAACTTTGTCACTGAGTTAATGTCTTCCCGTCAGGGGTTCAAAAGGTCTGACCAGGTTACCAACGTTGTCACTGAGTTAATATGTCTTCCCGTCAGGGATTTGAAAGGTCTGGCCAGGTTACCAACTTTGTCACTGAGTTAATATGCCTTCCCGTCAGGGTTTCGAAAGGTCTGTCCAAAGCACTGTGACCGCATGTGTTTCATCTCACGGTGCCATGAGATTCTCATTGCTAGTGTGAAGCAAACATTTTATTTGTAATGTTCCAATGTTGAAGATAAGAAATCTTATTGTTTTAACAAAAATACATGCCCATTTTGAATGGACATGTTTCAAAGGTTGGGACAGGGGCCTGTCACACAAGTAGGTGCTTGGGAACTGAGGAGGCCAATTGCTGTACAGCTGTGGCCAAAAGTTTTGAGAATGACACTATTATTTCACCAAGTTTCGTTTTTTAGCATAACACAACTTTGTATGATTTTGTCCCCTATTTTTGAAACTTTAATTTTAAATTTTTTTTAATTAAAAATAAGGTTTAAATGATTTGCCCATCACTGCATTCTGTTTTTTTTTGCATTTTACAGAGTGCCCCAAATGTTTTGGAATTGGTTGTAAAAAAGCTTTCAGACTACAACAATTGTGTTCAAATAACATTTACATTGTATTTAAATAACAATGTCAATTCACACCAACAACAAATAACTCCCAATGAATTGGCCTTAAGATACAACACATGCATTCTGATCTGGAATGCATGTAAACTGTCATGTTTTGAAGGAGCGTGCTATGTGAGACAACATTTTAAAGGACACAATAATAATAATAGTAATAAATAAAACATTTCTGGAAGAAAAGTGGCAAAAATAATCTCCAAAGATTACTATTAGAGAATTATGATTCTAATTGATTGGTTTCAATCAAAGTTCCAATGACAATTAACAAAATATAGGCACTGATTTGTGTGATTTGGTGACAACAGAGGCTTTCTTCACGCAACTCTTTCAAAAACGTAATGTTCATGTTACCAACTTCCGCAATTCTCCAACAGTGATGCTTAAAGAATATTTTGCTACTTTTTTATTGTGCCACAACTGTGATCTTTGCTATCACTTTACCATCTTTCACACTAAAATACATACTTAATTTGTCTTCCAGGCAAGTCCATCACAGCTCCATTTGTCTTAAATTTCTTTATTACTGCCCTGATAATGGAGATGAGTTTTAAGGCACTTTGTTTTTAAAACCATTCCCTGATTTGTAAAGGTACATTTTTTGTCATAGTTTGGTCTGTCACCTCATAATTGTACCCCAATAAAAAAGGATATCATGAATGACCACTGAACTTTAATAAGTAAAATATTGATCAAAATATAAATCAATTCGATATTGTTTTCGTAAGATTTTCGAGGGCTGTCAACAATTGTTGCACGATAGTTGTGTTTTTAATAAAATTATAATTTCTTAATGATTTGTCTTTGAAAAATGTTCTCTAGAAACTACATGGTTCGAGCCCTTGACGCCGATATTGCTTTACTGCAAACAAGTGCGTTACTCCCCCCGAAAACATAAATATAAACACAATCAATTCTCTTTAGGAATACTGCCCGGCTGCTGCGTCAGCGGATTTGTGCATGCATTACATTTTTACCGTTCACTGGGTTGGAATTATAGTAGCTCAAAAACTAATTTGTCAATCATTTGTATTTAGACATTTCTGGTAGGCCTACACACTTTGTGTAACGTTAGCATTGTTGGTCTGCGAAACTTCTGACGTTATAAAACGCTTGCAATGCCAGCTATGGGAATTTGAATTGAACGATCCTGGGCGTCAAAAAAGACCCTTAACCTTATCGTGTTTTCTGTGCGCAACCAGGTTCTGAGGCTGCTATTTCCCATAGAATATAAATCCCTGAATCGGAGTGCACCTCATGCCGACTTCCCTTCGTTCCGGGGAGGAAACAGTTTGCAGTCCTTCAGTGTGCTAAAACGATAGAGCTGGTAGAGGATCTCTGCGCACATTGATCTGCGCTATCAACACCAAGTTTCATTTTACTGTCACATTTAACCATAATAAGAAATACCTTATAGAATGGAAGGAGTCAGCAGCAACAGGAGCTTGTCCTACAGTCGATGGAGTTACGACAGGTAAGCGATTATTCTTGGTCAATATTAACGTCTCTATGAGAACTGAAATCACAAACTTGCCATCACAATCTCTCTTGTTCGGCCACCATTGTATTCTCTAATTAGAAGTTTTTTTTGTAATTTATACTACGCAAGCATACCGGTTAAAAATACTAAAGCCTGACCCTAGACGTATGCTGTAATGCCAAAATCTGGTGGACTGTGAATCCTTGTATTGATGTAGTTTAGGTTATGTCATGCAATTTACACGGAGTAGCAACTGTGTTCATATTTCACTTTTTTATGCTTTGTTTTTTCTAGTTAATTGCCCATGCCCCTCATTTTTATGTGGAACCTAGCCTAATGTGTGTGTGTGTGCGCGCGCGCTTAAGCAATGATTTGCCTGTTACTATGACAATATTGCTTTCAGTCCATGTTGATTTTCTGAAACATTCAATATGTATAAATGTTCTCAAGTACATTCTCACACAAGAATAGCTGTGAGCATATCGTCTCTTTTTTTCCACAGTTACATGACATGCATAACTTCAAGCATTTGGATGGGTTTTATTAAGCTTTGTCAACTGTAAGTTGGGAAATAGCTTCTTATTCCAATTCTGCATTCATTGCTACAGTGCAGTTCTATGCCTGTTAGCCCTTGTGTTCAGTTTGGCGTCTCCTTATTCGTCAACAAAAACACTGCAACACACACAATACACACTGGCAATCAGTCAGTCAGCAAGATGCTTTAGGCTAGGTTCTTTACATCCTTTACATGTTGGATTGGTATTCAAGGCACTGTAACTGTCCTGCTTGAACATCTGAAGAGATTGCAGTGAGAGCTGCTGGTTTCCAACAGCTTCATACTATTTATCTTGGCACTGTGCATCTATGAAGGTGGGAGGCAGAGGGTGGAGTGAGGCGGGGGGTTATATAGAACCCTTTAGCATTCCATGTAGAACCCATCTGTATGGAACCCAAATGGGTTCTACTTGAAAACAGAGAAGTATTACCCTTAATTCGTACCAATGTAAGGTTAGTATTTCTCCAGACCACTATGGATCTTACGGATCTTCACCAGACAATGGAATGGAAACCTGCCCTCTGTTTAACTGCATGTCATTCATCTTGTATACATCAAACCATATGTTTGAGGCCGTGAGATTTGCTGATAAGGTTTAGCTTATCAATAATTGACGATTGGTGCTTGATGCATGTTCTTATCTATTGATGAATCTATGAAGTGCACATTCATTTGCACTTGCTGCCACAAACAACAAACATCTAAATCCACTGTCAATAATCAGGCTAAGGATTGTTGATCAGTCTTTTAAATAAAGGTCCAGTAAACATAAACATAACCATCAACATGGCACAAAGAATATATTTTATAATAAATATTTCCAGAATTATGGTGCAGGTACAACTAACAAATAGAAACAATAGTTCAGTATATTTTTATCACTTGTCAATTACCAATGTGTTTAATGTGAATGTATTTAAGGATCTAGCTGATGCTTCATGGCTGTTATAATGATTGACAATGTCTCTGCATTGCAATTCTCCCTGTCAATTAAGTATTCATTACTATTTTAAATGCTTACATTTATATTGCAATTCATGACTTCCATCCTGCTGTTGTTACTGGGGCAAACTCCAAGGTACTGCAATTGCTCGAATAGCTCAAGCTGTAATATGTTTATGCAGGCATCGTAATTCATGCCTGTATCTGTGAAGGTTGAAGCAGTGCACTCACATTGTGTTAGTTCAACAAGCCCGGCGCCCTGGTGAACACAGCAACCACAGAATGATGGAGAGCCAAGGTGGGGAGGGGAGATACTATTCAATGACAGGAGGAGACAGAGAAGAATCCCATATTCTGTCTACTGAAATTATCAATAAACAATGATCACATACATGGCAGGTATACAGAATATAGCAGTTTAAAAAAAAACACTTCTTCACATAGCGCTTTAACAATAAATTATTTCAGAAGGAACTCAATATGTATAAATTATTTGATGCAGTAATGAGAGGACTGTTTAGCACATTACTGCAGGGGCATTCTTTATTAATAATGCTGCCACTGGATTTTGAAGAGGAAATGTGAACTATGTTTCTCTAGAGGGACCATAGGTTATTCATCATGATTAATGAAATCATCCAAATGTCCAGAATAGAATAAGTGGTGATATGGTAATTATGTGCTCCTTCATGTTTTGAGCATGTGTATATATATGTAGAATTATATACACTGCTAAAATAAGGAAATCATCACAGTATAACACCAATTAAATTAAACTTCAGTCATCAATCTGTCTAGTTAGGACGCATACCCAATTTTGAATCAATGCTATTTGTTTTTGTGAATATGGAAGTGAAAACAGGTGCACTGAAAAGGCAACAGCAAGACAACTCCCCAAAACGATTTATTTTTTAGGTGGCGGCCACAGACAATTGCTCTCCTTATCCTTCTTGACTGATTCTTCTCTATTATTGCTTTTTCCTACTGTATTTGTCACTACTGGTAGCGTGAGGCGACACCTGCAGCCCGTTCAGGTTGCACAGGTAGTCCAGCTACTTCAGGATGGCACATCCATACGTGCCGTTGCAAGAAGGTTTGCTGTGTCTCCCAGTACAGTCTCAAGAGCAGGGAGGAGATACCAGGAGTCAGGGTGGTTACACGATGAAACCTGGACAGGCCGGAGAAGGCTCAGCAGCTGGACCGGTATCTGCTCCTGGTGTGCATTTTTTAGAACAAACTGTCAAAAACAGACTCCATGATTGTAGCATGAGGGCACAATGTCCTCTAGCAGGACATGTGCTCACAGCCCAGCACTTTGTAACTCAATTGGCATTTTCAAGAATTGGCAGGTCCGCCATTGGCACGCTGAGCATGTGACAGACTGAATGAGTCTGGAGATGCCCTGGTGAACGTTGTGGTGCCTGCAACATAATCCTGCATGACTGGCTTTGTGGTGGGTCAGTGATGGTCTGGGGAGGCATATCCTTGGAGGTTTGCACAGACCTCCACATACTAGCCCTAACCGGTACCTTGACTGCTATTGGGTACCGGAATTAAATCCTCAGACCCATCGTCAGACCATTCGCTGGTGCAGAGGGCCCTGGGTTTCTCCAGGTGCAGGACATTGCCCAGCCTTATGTGGCCAGAGTGTAGGTAGTTCCTGGATGCCAAAGGCAACAGCCATTGACTGGTCCTTATGTTCCCCAGACCTAAATCCAATTGAGAACTTCTGGGACGACATGTATCGGTGCATCCAACGCCACCAAGTAGCGCCACAGACTGTCAGGAGCTCACTGATGCCCCGGTCCAGGTCCGGAAGGAGATCCCCCATTCTCTATCTCATCAGGAGCATGCCCAGCCAATACTTTGATTGTCGGTGTGAGTTTAAATCCAGTCCTCAATCGAATGGTGATTTTGGTTTCCATTAACTCTTGTTTAGCATTTTGCTCTCAAGAAATTACACATTGTACTGTGAAAATGTTGATCTTAATTACATTTAGTTCATCAGGCTCGATGTGTTATTTAGGTGTTACCTTAATTGTTCTGAGCAATATATGTATGGTTACGTAGAGAGAGGACGGGCTGTGTTTTGTTTTTGGCCGGGTGACAGAAATGATTGTTGCTAGTTTCATCAATCTTACTTGTCTGTCTGTGCCTTAAGGGTGGCTGGACTGCAAAGAGCCACCTTAGGAAATTAGAAATAATCCTTTTCCTCCTGGGTATGTATTGTGATTTGTTACTCCTGGCTGGCCTTGACCGGTCTACAGCTATGGCCTCTAACATGCATGATGGAGTCAGCCCATCACTGAAATACTGACTCACCATCTACCAGTTTCTGTGGGAACCAGAAAACAGGAGACAAAACATAGGCTTTTTACCATTTTGCTAATATTACTTAATCCAAATAAGGATCATGAAGAGGCAATGGTGCATTAGAAGAATCATATCTGAGTTAATTCCTTAACGAGACACGCTGATGAACTGTTATTTACTGAACTTTGCAGCATTTAGTCTGCATTTACACAGGCTCTTTTCAATACCTGACTTTTTATTTATTTAATAAAAAAAAAGATCTGATATGATTTTCAGTAGATCAGTTAGTAGAAAAAGTATCTGATTTGTGTTGCTTGTAATAACAGCTTTTTTCATTAAAAGTTAACTTTGTGTGCATTTATTTTCTAATACAAAGACTTATTAATGTTAGGTCTGTATGCACTCTGTGCCTGAGTACTTCTGGAGATGGACAAACTCTAATCTAATTTCAGTGTAAATGCATTGAGGTCAGTTTAAAATGTACTTACAATTTCAGTTTTGGAACAGTTTGAGCATAACATTTTACATTTACTGCATTACTCGTGCCACCTCAGTGTGGCACCTACTAAATGTAAAGAGGGAGAGAGCCAGGGCAGAGCAGAGTATAATATCACATGTCAGGAAATGGGATGTTACCATTAACCATCTTCTTTTCTAAAACACTGCTAATGCTGGAATGCAATTTTTGTTTAGTTGTTTTTACAAGTTTTTATCCGAAATATTCCATTGTGTCTGGTAAAACTGTTAAATATTTTTTTCAAGACCAAATTAAATTGCTTTAGATATTTCCCTAATGCACAGCCTACTAGTTCTCTGCTCTTCCTCATCATTAGTTGTTCCCCTAGTGGGTATAAGTAAGTCTTAGATTAGAGGGGAGGAATGAAATAACATAGTGGCACTGGCTTTTCAGTCAAGAGTTCAGTTTTGAGGGCTATAAGCTTTGACGGCTCATAAGGAACAGCACCAGTGTGGAATGGGTTGGTTTGGGCATTTTGTGTAACAATTAACACTGAATTAACATGGTAAACACCACTATTACACAAGTAAAATATAAAACAAAGATTTTGCAAACAATCACTAGAAACTGTAGTAATTGTCAGTATTCTGAGCAATGACTGAAATCAAACCTAATTTCTTGGAAATGACTTGATAGATGACAAACTAAAATGCTACCAAACTACCGAGTGCTGTTGCCAATTGTTGCCCAAGCAGAAGCTAATATCGTATAGGAGATCGTGTACTTGAGCGTTGTTTGACTGGACTGGGTCCACTCAAACAACAATTAAGGAAGTGTCTATGTACATTATTTCCCCGTCCCAGAGCTTGGTGAAGGGAGGCCGTGTTTGCCTTGCTATAGAGCTACATTGTGACAGGTAGAGCTTGAACTCCATTCGCTTTCCAGAAATGTCCCAAAGGACACAGGATGCATCTGAGCTTAATTGGAGTGTCATGGCAAAGGTCTAAAAAAATCTTTTTTTTTTTAACAAATTGCCACTTTTCTAAAAACATACTTGCTTTGTCATTATCGGGTAGTGTGTGTAAATTGAGGGCCAAACAAGTAATCAATTATACACTACCAGGTTTTTGTCAGTTTGCTTGTTTTCAAAATAAAAGTTAATCTTTTGTTTATTAAAACAATATCCAGTGATGTTGATCTTTCAGCATTTGCTTACAACTTTGTATCTCCAAAGCTAAATTCAGTGTTGGGTTAGTGATGATCTCAAGTCTTCACTGGAGTTTGGACAAACAAATGCTTTGTTGACTGAGGTATTGTGTTAGCTACAGATTTGTGTCAACATATTAGTAGACCATCAGCGAAACATTGTTGACCATTCAACTTGCGTACTGACCGGATGCACCTAGTTCAGCCGTTCTCAAACCCTTTTGAGCTAGGTACCGTCAAAGCATTCATATTTTCCGAGGCTGTGTCTCCTTCACTGCTCCTGAACCATCAAAAAGCAGCTAGTCTGTTGTTGTGCAATTGAGCAACGCAGTTGGGGACAAATGTTGCTGAAAGTCGCTCTAGATAAAACTGCTGCAAAATTGCATTTTCTATTTGAAATCTTCACTATCCACCCCCCAACAAGTGGTAATCAAGGCCCATACTTTTTTACTGTAGATGTGCGAAAAAGAGGACGAGGGGTGGTACTGGCTGCAATAGCACGCACACTTTCACCGCCTTCCACACTCTTTCTTCAGCCAGGCTGTAGAAGACATACATTACAAACAAACCTTGTTGCTGCAATAGTCTAGTTGGGTAAAGTTAAGGGTTACAGAATTAGGATCAGAATTCGCGTTATGCATTAAGGGTCAGGTTTAGGGTATTGGGATTGGTAACGTTTTGGCATAAAGGTTAGGTTATTGAAGGTCAGATTTGGTAAAAGATTTCAGGTATTTGCACTTTCTTAGTAAAGCCTGTGTGTGAGTGTGTGAATGAATATGAGAGAGTGTGTGAGGGTGTGTGTGTGTGTGAGACAGCTGGGGTTATGATACAATTGGCGTAACATGTTTTTCAAAAATCTATTTGATTCTCCAACAATTTATTTTTGGTAGTGCCCGATGACCATGAAATGTAATATTAATGTACAATGTAGGGACTGTTCATATTTGCGGTTTATATATGGGTGCAATAATACTCGGGTTTGTATGCACAAAAACATATAAAACTTATGGTGCGATTTATACCCATTAGGGGTTATAAACGTTTTAAAATATGAAGCACAACCAGTTATAATATATTATTATACAACCAAGTTGTTGCGACCAAGTGTAGAACACTCAAAGTGAAATGTCTTTCACCAATGTTAGCTTGCTAGGTTAGTAGCTGCTAGGTAACATTGCTAACATTTGACAAAGCCAGGTTACTCATGTCTTGTTGCTATGCTGACTGCAGACTTTTATTTACACTTGAAACAAACAAAATTAAATGTTTATTTTCTGCTTTTATAAGAAAGCTAAACTTATAAACAGTGTTTTTTGTTAAGTCCCCGAGTAGGTAAATTATGTTTAGGATATTTCTTCCGGCTACATTATTGACGCTGCTTTGTAGTTAGAATCATTCAGTTTCATAATATAATGCCCTTTTCCATCCGCTGGCATCACAAAGTGCTTATACACCTGGACTAAAATCACCAACAGCAAACAAAGACAAGACATTGCACATATTTACACGACAGTGTTCACTGAAATATGTGTTCAGATGTCTAGTGGGTCCATAAATACATGTGGTCTGTGTCAGAATCCGGAGAAGCAGCACCCGGTAGATGTCAACCGTGTCAGCAGGAGACATCAGGCAGAAAGCCCATCTTTAACCTGGGTGTGAGTGGCGGTCTTCTCCATGTAAATACTGACGTGGTCAAAGCTAGTTTCATCTGGCATGACTACAAGTTCATGAGGAATTCTGGGAGCTTATTGAGGATCGGTGTGTAGATCCCAGGGTATCGACTTGATATTTGTTTAGATGGTGGGTGGCTGACGTGGTCAAAGCTAGTTTCATCTGGCATGACTACAAGTTCATGAGGAATTCTGGGAGCTTATTGAGGATC
>JACXGK010004118.1:26080-40424 GCA_016801125.1 Novumbra hubbsi | reverse complement strand
GAGACCAAGCAGTGGCTAGGTGTGTTAGCCATCTGCTGCCCGCTGGAGACCAAGCAGTGGCTAGGTGTGTTAGCCATCTGCTGCCCGCTGGAGACCAAGCAGTGGCTAGGTGTGTTAGCCATCTGCTGCCCGCTGGAGACCAAGCAGTGGCTAGGTGTGTTAGCCATCTGCTGCCCGCTGGAGACCAACGAACATGAACAACCCCAGGGAACGGAGAACCAGCGCCGACATTCAGAGGTTTGACAACCACGTCTTCGGACGGTCGGTCGGCTCCGTTTGGTGGTGACCTACGTCTCAGGCAGTAGCCTCATGCCGGCCGTACAGAGGATGTAGAGAGGGGTCTCCTTGTGCTTCTTCTGGGGTACGTGGGCCGCGGCAAACGACAGCAGGGGGTGGAGGTAGTCGCTGGCCTTGGCTGGGGTGAGGGCCAGGTTGGAGATGCCTGAGAGGAGCACAGAAACACTGAGGAGAACCAGGGACACAAAAGTAAACACGGCATTTACTGTCACTAAGGGTCAACCGGTGAAAAATATGTATTTATAGAAGATATACAAACAAAGGCATTATGACCTTAGCGGTGACTGCTGGCTAAGTGGTTGGAGCAGCTGACCAAGATAAAAAAAAAACCCAGAGCAACCAGTTAACCCTGGTGGCTCTCTGGTCGCTGGAATGACTTTTTAGTTAAGTTGCCTGGTAAAATAAAAAAGTTAGGAATCCTAAGTCAAAGTACTTCTCAGCTATAAACGGGGGAATGTGGAGAATGTTCTGATAACAGGAATCATGTGTATACCTGCTTCCACAATGGGTGCAAATGCCCTCCCCTCTAAATATGAGGAGTTTACCCGAGGTCCAAAGGGCCACGCCAACACATGGAGAACACACCTCCTGTATCTTATCTCTCCGTGTGTGCGATTAGGCCCAGGGAGTGGGGTAGAGGAGCCTGTGTGTTGTAATGTCATGAGACATTTTCCACCAGGAGAGTTTCTAATCTAATCATAACGTAAAATGTCATGGAACATGAGACTGATGTACATTTCAAAATCTAAAACAGTCCTAACACACCAAATGTGAAAAACGGTTTGCCAAAATCATCCGTTTGCATAAGTCCTGAACTTTGGCACATTAGTCACATTTGCCCGGTTAACCAAGAACCCTGGGTCAATACATTACAAGAATTGTCAGGGAAACCAGTAGGAAATCCAGGAATTTTCCAGGATATTATGGGAAACCGAGTCAATTTGGGTTGGTTCCATGAACTCGCCAGGTGAAGGTTCTCCTTACCAGGTTTTATCTTCTTGACCACAGGTTTGCGGTTGAGGTCCCTCATCTGGCGGATGTCCAGCAGGGTATGGGGGTTCCCGTTGTGGGGGGGCCAGTAGTAAACAAACACCCTGGAGCCACTGCTGCCACAGTCCACCACTATCCCATAGTTCAGAGCAGCGTTGCCGACATCAGTGGCCTCCATGGTCTCCACGATGGACAGGTATCTAGGAGACAGACACACAGTCAGAGAGAGACACACAGTCAGACACCCAGCCATACAGAGAGACACAGTAGACACCCAGTCATACAGAGAGACACAGTAGACACCCAGTCATACAGAGAGACACTGTCAGTCATACAGAGAGACACAGTCAGACACCCAGTCATACAGAGAGACACAGTCAGACACTGTCAGTCATACAGAGAGACACACAGTCAGACATAGAGACACACAGTCAGACATACAGAGAGACACACAGTCAGACAGCCAGTCATACAGAAAGACACAGTCAGACACCCAGTCATACAGAGAGACACACAGTCAGACACTGTCAGTCATACAGAGAGACACACAGTCAGACATAGAGACACACAGTCAGACATACAGAGAGACACACAGTCAGACAGCCAGTCATACAGAGAGACACAGTCAGACAGCCAGTCATACAGAAAGACACAGTCAGACAGCCAGTCATACAGAGAGACATAGTCAGACAGCCAGTCATACAGAGAAACAGTAAGTGTGTGCGTGCGTTTCCAGTCTCGCTCACTTGTTGACATGTCCCCCATGTCGCTGGCGCCCCCAGAGCTCGGTGTGGTAGAGGCCCAGAACGGTGAGGACAGAGCAGGCCAGGAAGAACAGGAGGAAGACCCTCTGCCTGGGCACACATCCCAGAGACAGCAGGGAAACGCTGCAGTACCAGGACGCCGGCAGGCAGGAGAAACTGATCCTTCAGGAGGAGAGGAGACGCAGTGAGGATCACAGCGAAACACACCCACACTAGCAGGAAGTAGTTTGTCAAGGCTTACTGTACAACTGTCACCCAAGAAGGTCATAGGTCACAGATAAGATCCTATTAATCGCACTTTGACTATTCTGGTAATCCTCCCTGATCCGCACCTTGGTTTAAACCTCCACAACTCTAGACAAATCCCTGTATCTACCAAAATGGCTGTCATGTGCTCCTGGAGGATGGAGATAGATTGGCTAATATGAACCCACAGTAAGGGGCCTGTTACCTGGCCATATGTACAAGCAGCAGGACTCAGCAGCAGAGTTAGGTGGCTGTCACCTCATGGCTGGAGTGGACTATAGGAGGTAGACCCAGGTGTTTATTTCCCGCGGTGACTTGATTGGAGTGAAGGACAAACAGATAAGGGTTAATAAGGAGAACACCACAGTCCCCTAATGAAGATAAGACAACACTCATGCATCCACGCAAGTTGTTGACAAGAACCGTAACTGACAAGCAAATCATAAACTAATTAAAGAATATACAAATACATGCGTTCAAAGCAATCTAGATTTGAACAGAAAGAATACATGTGTAATAATAACAACGCATCACCCGACCTCTGCCAACCTAGCTAGTAAGGATTATTAAAATAGTATTATGTAAAATGTCTTACTTGCCGGTAAACTGTTGCATCAGCTAAACGAATATATTAACAAACCCTGCGTCCACTATTGCACAAAGAATAAAAGACATGTCCGATTGACATTATTTGGAACAAAAAAGCGATACGGATTGACAAAAAAGACAAATATTGATAACTAACCGGCTTCCGGTGAATGTTACAGATGTATACAGGCTAGCTAGTATAACTACATTGTAATCCTTCCAAACTCACTTTGATGAAAAACAAAAAAGGAATGTTGATCGTCACGTCATCCTTGTCAGTTCAATCACGGAGGGGATACAAATCCCGAACCACAGCTTAACTACAAAATATG
Organism: Novumbra hubbsi; assembly: GCA_016801125.1. Taxonomy (NCBI): domain Eukaryota; kingdom Metazoa; phylum Chordata; class Actinopteri; order Esociformes; family Umbridae; genus Novumbra; species Novumbra hubbsi. Next base: position 37,207 of record JACXGK010004118.1, on the reverse strand, counting down.
TTCCCTTCGATATCAAGATTAATCGTCCAGGAAAATGGAATCCACATTTAAATCCAGTTGGTGACGTAGATTCCGGTGCCCGACGTGGCCAGTACAACGTCCATGTCAACTGAATGATGCCACCGCGTGGTTCAATTCGTAAAAATGCGTTAGACTAAAATTACAGGATTTAGGTTACTACATATGTATACGGCGTCTATTGTTGAATCAAGTGTTTCTGCTTGTGAATTGTTGGAAGATAGTGCACACATAATGCTCTGTTCGCCTAATGAAAAACAGACAGACCGAACAATCAATGAATCTGTATTGATCTCGGAGACAATGTTGGGTACACATTTGTTATATGAGCGGAAAGCATAAATTATTGACCTTCGTGGTGCTTCACTCGATCACTACAAATAAACCACGTGACCGCTGTTATGGTTATGAAACCTGAACTTACACAAAGTACCAGAGAGGAAGAAGCGAGCGAGAGGACCAACTGAGCAGAAAATCGGTCTTCTCAGCAGGGGGCGTTTTTTGTTTTATTTTTGTTCACAAATCACAAAGCTATATTTGTTTGTTTGGACTTCAATGACTGGGTCGAATTTAGGCAACACAGTGTAAGGGGTTACATGATCGAATACAAATGTGTTAACAGTTATACGAGTGTACTGATATGAAAAGCATACCTTGGGAGTTTTACTAGACGATGTTTGCGTATTAATTATGTTAGGATGCAATTATCCACTGACAAAAGGCTGTTGACATCAACACATCTAATACGTAAAACAACCATAAAAATCGAGCTGTCGAAATAGACAGGGTCTTGTTTTGCTCTGTACCGCGGCTCTCATAGTTATGGCGTAAACGTTACGATCTGTGCTTATCACAACCCTAGCCTTGTAGTCAGCGTGGCGATCCGCAACCACCCTATTTGTCTACTCCCGCCTTATTTATTGACAAATCACTCCTCAAAGCCACCAATGGAAGGGCTTTATCCAGTATTTCCAGATTGACAGGTAGAATAGCGAATTACTAATAGTTTCCGCTGTGACGCTGAATATCCCCATACCCTTCCTCTACCCTTTCAGCTGGCTGAGTTCAGCCTCCACTTGATCCGGTCAGTGTCGTTTTGTTGTGGGGCCCCGTTCTCGGCTGGTGCTTCCCTCCACAACAATCAAGACACGGCCTGTGAAAGTTGTCAACTTTCTAAAGAAGGTACGCATAGGAATAGCCGAGCCGACTAACGGGGGACTTTACTATCTCGTCACTGAATGGAAGCCGATGGTTTTGTGTCCAGACGACGAATGTCGGTGGACTCACCAAGCGTCGACGCTGGGGTCACCGCGGGAGCTGCAGCGGCGGGGGCAGACATTCGATGGCTGGGTGGGAGGATTTTGAACGCAACGGAAGGGTTTGTTGGCGGTCTTTCGCCGCCAAGGATAACAGGGGAACCGGACTTTGCCGCGGTGTTACAGCTTCGAGCAAACCCGGAGTCGACCACACTGGATACAAACACCGAGAACGAAGTAGACTATGAAGGACTCCCCCAGGGTGCCGCCACCAGCACGCACATGCTGGCAGGCGCCGTGGCTGGTATCATGGAACACTGCCTAATGTACCCCATCGACTGTGTCAAGGTAAAGGAAGCTGACGATACAGTTTGATGGTTACGGTATATTGTCAATGACAGCCATCGGATCGACAGTACAAACAACAATTCGTTGGCAAGGCAGGTGTCACTGAGGCTTGGTAACGTAAGGTTGTCCTAGTTGCCATCACTCAGTGAGGGGCAAAAGGAAAGGGGGGACCCAACTTCGTTAGCTACAGTTGTTAGTTAGCATGACTAGCTAGCTAACTCATTGAACACAACTTGTTCCCGGTTGAGTCTTTAGTTATGTAATCTCCCATAAAAGTGTTTGCTTGCTAAAACTGCCATCTCAACACATTTACCCATATATGTTGCCGTTTTAAGTACTGGCACCTATGGTTGTTTGATTATTTAATTGATTATTGTTCGTACATTCCGATCTCACTTTTGTTTCCCTTGCTGAAATGGGTACACTAGGCCGCAGCCAGTTGCAACTCCCAACTAACTGAACCTTTTTCGTAGCCTACCCGTTAGCTTGATAACCAAAAGCGTCGAAAGTCGCAATATTTTTCAAGGAGAATAATCCTCTACCATGCTCGTGTGTCCTGTTTCAACACTGGCGTAGGTCGGTGTTGTTAGCTACTGAGGCTATTTCGTTTGAATCCTATGGCAGGCTGCATTTTCTAGCGCACCCAAGTTGCCCGCCCGGCGCGTCACATGCTGTAAATTGAGAACTTTGAGCGTGTTAGTAGTTAAGTAGTACAGACAATGTAATTAAATGAACCTAGCTATACGCTGGGCGTAGTGTTTACTGCGAACACAGTACTTACCATATTTTCAACTAATGCATTGAAGCCTGCATATCTGTTGCACAACAACAGGTTTGTTTTTGAGTAGTGACAAGAGATCCAGCTACACACAGTTCTCCACTACACTTTGCAATTCACCCAAAAAGTAATGTTGGCTAATATGTTGTTTAGGTTAGCCAAGAGTTTCCAAATTTCAAAGCAAGTGGTTTGACAACAATGGGCACATACATGGCACAGCACAGTTTGAGGGGTTTTGGCTCGCCATTTTTACAAGCAGTGGCCACAAATCGCGGAATGCATCTTTAACAAGACTTATCATGTGGAGCATTATCACCTCCAAAAGTTTCACCGTACCACAACACGTAATCCTCCGCAGCGAATGCATTTGGTGAGGTGTTAAAGTAGTCACTAGCCACGGGATTTGGGATTGTCAATGGACTCTTCTGTCTCACTTATATCTTTCTCTCACATCAAATTATACTGCACATTGTCACAGTGACTATAGAAAGCTTTCACTTGTGTTTCTTCATATTCAACTCTGGGTGGATGATTGCGTAACCTAAACACATCCGGAGTTCATAATTAAGGGCCTAAACCCAGACCATAGTCGTGATATTTTGGCCATTTACCATAAACCCGGAAGTGTTTTGTGCTGTGATAAACATAAAAAATATAACATGTTTTGTCTTTAATTGTCTTCGGTAGCCTATACAATCCGACATACCAGTGTTCAACTATCTGTTTATCGGACCCCGACTAGTCTGTTGTTGCGAATAAGACCTGAAAGAGCAGTTGCTTATTACGTAAACAGTGACATTGTTGAATATGGTTCTTCCCAACGCTTTTGGCCAAACTATATAGAGCTACGTGTGAGAACCTTTATACATGTGTGTGTTGTTGAAGGGTATTTTCTTGCATTGCTCGGCTATTTAACAGACTTGTTGAGTTAGTAATTATACATTTGTGCCATAATAATGCTACCTCTTGCCAACGTCTAGAATGTGCACATGTACATTTTGCGGTAGAATATGCCGAGGAGACTACTTTGTTTATATTCGCCTGTTCATGAAATACAACAATGTCTTTTATGGCCAGCGTAGTTGCCACTACTTATTGTTGGCAATCAGATACAGGAACTTACAATTGTATCCACGCGGTAAAAAAGAGAAACGAATACCAACGTCTCGGCCTTTTGCTTTAATCAGTGCTACACACGGAAGTGAGCGACTCGGCTTTAACTTTTAACCAATCAGTGCCCTGCTACTTGTACAGGTGAATGCAGTTCGGTCATTAGACAGCTGATACGGAGTCAGAGCAAGTTTCAAAGAACCAACAGTCCAGCGTGACTAATGCACATCTCATTTTCTTAACAAGGCTTCCTGCATTGTTTAAAGAATACCCGGTGAGGCGTCACTCCGTTCGAATTAAGGAACTTTTGTTCCTTCCGATTTATCTTCATTTCCTCAACAGATTTCATGAGGCTATTTCCTCATTTCTATAGAGGCCATTATAAGATTTCACAGTCTTTTTCCTAAATGGCTTAAGGTAGGGTTTAATGCGCCATTTAAAGTATGCAGGTGTTCTTCTTACTTAAGCCCCAGTTTTTCGTTTTTCTTCTGTGGTTTGAATGTAAGGGGCAGAGGCAAAAAAAAGAAAAAATGGAAGGGATTTTTGCTTTATAATCCAGAAGTAAAACTTGTTTGGTTATTAAATGTGTATCTACTGAATCATAAGGCATGAACAAATGCATTAGTGGTTTCAGTTTTCCTTCTCTCTGTGTGTATGAACTTTGCTTACAGGCAATGTCACGGCATTCTCCACCGCGTTTATGCGGAACTGGTGGGCGCCTCATTCTCTTTCTGCCGGGATAGATACACCGCAGGTCCTACTGCGACTCTTCCAGAGTTTTTCTGACCTGAATGTCTTGCTGGGTTTATTTACAACCCATGGCTTGCACTCGCTGTCTTTCCTAGCCTGGCATCCCACAGTCAGGCGGTTTGGTCTTTTAACACTGCATTGTGGCCTGGTTTTGGCATCCTAGATGTAGTGGCGCAACTTCCTGTGAGTTTCTGTGGCACGCCGACGCCACCCGTCTGAACACAGCTAATTGAGAAACACAGCGGATGTGCCAAGAGGCACGCCGGGTTATAGATGTTAAACATTATAAACGGCCCCTGTTGATTCAGGCTCTGTGCGAGGGCTCGCTAGGCCCCTGTCCGTTATTCAGGCTCTGTGCGAGGGCTCGCTAGGCCCCTGTCCGTTATTCAGGGTCTGTGCGAGGGCTCGCTAGGCCCCCGTCCGTTATTCAGGGTCTGTGCGAGGGCTCGCTAGGCCCCCGTCCCTTATTCAGGGTCTGTGCGAGGGGATGCTAGGCCCCTGTCCATTATTCAGGGACGTGTGAGGGCACGCTAGGATATCATGTTGGAACCGGTAAGACGATGCCTTTTCTGTGTCAGGGAAAAAGGATGGCAGCTGGCCACCTTGGGTAGAGACCCACCACCAGGACATTTCCACCAGGCAAGGTCAAGACCATGTTTTGTTTCTATAGGTTGCGTTAGGCTCTGTATTCCCTAACATTTTTAGCTTCGTTACCGTACCGGTCTCCGGTCAGAAGGAGTCAAATAGAGACTTTAGTGCGTCACTGCAGTCCGGCAGAGTCGTGGTGAATCTGGTCTGTTTCGCCGGCCAGTCTATATGACAACGCGCTCCTTTCACTCTCCATGTCTCAGTGGAAACAGGACTCTGTCACCTAACCCGACCGTTCTCTTCTCTGGGGCCCACAAGGCCGTGGCTCCGATCCAGCTCCTCGGATTCATGTACGCCAGGGACGGGGGGGGGGCGTGGGTGCACTTGCTCTGGAGTAGTCGAAAGACGTGGGCCGGCTGAGGCTCCCGGAGGAGGGGTTTGGAGGAACACCGGTAATCAGATGGACAGTATTGGAGAGGGGCCTGAAAGGGCGCCATTGTCCCGAGACCTTGCTCTTGCTAGAAACACTGCATCATTGTGTGCAGGCTGTAACGGTCACACGGTGGAAAGAAGAAGCTGCACATGATTTGTGGCTCCACAGTTTGGAAAGAATTGGGGGTGGGGGGGGGGGGGGGGGGGGGGGGGGGGGGGGGGGGGGGGGGGGGGGGGGGGATTGTGGGGGTGGCATTTGGCGAGTAGGGTTACAGCCAGGGGATCTTCCAATATCGGCCATGTTTGACACTTCATGCCTGTATACTTAACAGAACAACAAGGAAACAAACTCATTTTAACATTAAATCAAATTCACTAGTTGAAATCTGGGAATGTTTGACAGCTAGGGGGGGGGTGGAAACACAAGCGTTTGTTATTATTAATTCACTCTGACTGTACAGTCAGGAATGTGGGAGGGTGGGGGGGGTTTCCTGTCCTCCGGATGTTATTTCCTGGTTACTGGATTTGGATGCAATCTCAGAAGTCCCATGATACCTCTGTCCTCAGCCGTGCTTAGACTTCCTTGCTTAGAGTCCGGTCCTGAGACCTTGTGAGTGTCGTGGTCTGGGGCTGTCACCCGAATGGACCGGTTCTAGTCCTCCTGCCGGCTGCTTCTGTTTTGTGTCTCCTCGCCAAAACAGGCCAGCGGCGGTTGTGACGTTTTTGCAACCCAGAAATGTTTTGATACAGGTGGCACGAGAATAATGAATTGACGTGGCATCACAGCGATTATTAACACATTCACATGCCCGGGTAAACTCCGGGCCCCGGAGCAACTGTCACATTAACACTGGGCAGTAAACACAGGAATGACGGGCAGTAAACACAGGAATGACGGGCAGTAAACACAGGAATGACGGGCAGTAAACACAGGAATGACGGCAGTAAACACAGGAATGACGTTGTGTTTCCCCCCCCCAGTAGCGCCCCCCGGTGGCCATTCCCCTCACTCACGCCGAGACCTTTCCCTCTCTAGACGCGGATGCAGAGCCTGCAGCCCGACCCGGGGGCGAGGTACCGCAACGTGATGGATGCCCTGCGCCAGATCGTCCGCACCGAGGGGGTGTGGCGCCCCGTGAGGGGGCTGAACGTCGTGGCCGTGGGGGCAGGGCCGGCCCACGCGCTCTACTTCGCCTGCTACGAGAAACTCAAGCTGTCGCTCGGCAACGTGGTCCACCCGGGAGCCAACAGCCACCTCGCCAACGGTATGGTTACCAACGGCGCCCCCACAGCCCATAATACATGCCCGGGGATGTTCGCAACGTCTCTTAGTTTGTCACTAAGTCGAAGAGGAAGCACTGGAGGCTACGAACATGCGTGTTGTTTTATTGTGTGTAAAAACTTGTTTCAATGATATCTGTTTTTCTCCACCCGTCCTCCAGGTCTGGCCGGATGTATGGCCACGGTCCTCCACGATGCTGTCATGAACCCTGCTGAAGGTCAGCTCTGATCTTGTCCGTTCGGCACGTAGTTATGGAATGCCATTGCCGTTTCAGAGACACACATCCACGTGTGTGTGTGTGTGTATTACACTGATGCACCGTCAGATGTCTGTCAATGTCTCCAATATACATTTCTGGAAGACTAATTCCTTTTCAGTTTGCTCTCATACTGCTGCGTTCCCTAAACCGAGCGCTAGGGGGCGCTCTAACACTAGGCATTTACACAAAGGCCAGCTCTGGTGAGAAGTTGCCTATAGACCCAGACATTGAACATTAGTGGCGGTGTGTGAGACACGTTCTCTCCGTCTCCTAATTGCTGTGACCAAATGTGTTTCCGAATTGTTCTGTTGCCTCCTAATATCCTTCTTAATGACCCCCGGTCCGTCTCCTCAGTGGTGAAGCAGCGCATGCAGATGTACAACTCCCCGTACGGCGGTGTGCTGGACTGCGTGGGCTCCGTGTGGAGGCGCGAGGGCCCGGGGGCGTTCTACCGCTCCTACACCACCCAGCTGACCATGAACGTCCCCTTCCAGGCGCTCCACTTCATGACCTACGAGTACCTGCAGGAGCGGCTCAACCCCCGCAGGCGCTACGACCCGTCCTCGCACGTGGTCTCCGGGGCGCTGGCCGGGGCCGTTGCTGCCGCCGTCACCACCCCGCTGGACGTCTGCAAGACCCTGCTGAACACCCAGGAGGCGCCGGCGGTCCTCGCCCAGGTGCGGGGGGGAGGCGGGGCGAGCGTCGCCGGGCGGCGCATCTCCGGGCTGTCCGAGGCGTTCAGGACGGTGTACGGGCTGGGGGGCGGGGCCGCGTTCTTCAAGGGCGTCCAGGCCAGGATCATCTACCAGATGCCCTCCACCGCCATCAGCTGGTCCGTCTACGAGTTCTTCAAGTATGTCATCACCGAGCGCCGGCACGAGAGGATGCTGCAGGGTCGAGACGGAGAGAAGTAGAGGAGACGACCCGGCGGCCTTCCCCCGGAGACGACCCGGCGGCCTTCCCCCGGAGACGACCCGGCGGCCTTCCCCCGGAGACGACCCGGCGGCCTTCCCCCGGAGACGACCCGGCGGCCTTCCCCCGGAGACGACCCCGCGGCCTTCCCCCGGAGACGACCCCGCGGCCTTCCCCCGGAGACGACCCCGCGACCTTCCCCCGGAGACGACCCCGCGACCTTCCCCGACTAGTTCCCTGACTCAAACCACCCCCACTTCATAGAGATGGACTAGAGAGCTCATTTATCTTTGGGCAAAGTGCCCCCTCTATTCGACTCTATGATCACCCTGAGTAGACCTTTGACCTGACACCGTTAATGAAGATTCCCCCCCCTCCCTTTACCCAGTATGTTGTAGAAATATAGACATACCCTCCTGCAGTGGTTGCCAACCTTCTCCTAGGGACCCCCCCCCCCCCCAAGCCATCTCACAGTTAAAGCCCTGAACTACCTGATTGAACAGGTACGGTGTGCTAGCTCTGGGATACATCTAATGGATTGAAGGGCTGCGTGGTCCCCAGGGGAAGGTAGGGAACCAACGCTCTGCGGCACTTTAAATTTCCATTTGCTATATCTAGTTAATCCACCAGGGGGCCTCATACTCCCTTCTCCTCTGATGAATCCAAGTGACAAGTGCCCTCGCTCCCTAACCAAGCGGAATCGATTTCCAGTTACTTCCTGCCAGGTCTGTTGTTCGACGCGAGCATACCGCTGGGAGGTACGGGGGTGCTTGGGATGTGAAGACCTCTATTGGTTGATTTCTGGGGGCTCACGGCACTCGGGATATAACTAGTATGTGTACACTTCAAACTCGGTAGTTCACATTTAGAGCCGCGGCCTTGGTGGTCAGTGTCATCACTAGTCCCCTGGTAGTGGGCCAGTGGCCGGGGCCCGGAACCTTCCATACACCCTTCCGAGCACTTCTGGAAGCGCAGTAGCGTGCTATGTTCCAGTAACCCTACGATACACGTAGGCAGTTGATTATTAACCCCCATTTACTGCACGCCCACGTGGACTTCTCAGCCGCCATGAATCGAACGCACAAGTACGATGTTCATAAAGACACTTCTTATTTCTGAAGCAAATGTAATTATTTTTTCTTTGCCAAGAGTTGAGACCTACCTGGTGTTTTTGACTGTTCATAGATTCATTCATAGGTTCATTTTCTGGGCACGCGAAGTTCTAGAAAAGCCCCAAAATGTCCAGATTTCCTAGAACGGTTGGCAGACTGAATCCTGAGCTGGCACGGTGAAAGTGATGTTCTGAGTTTGAACAAGAGCGTTCACCTTAATTCTTCCTCAGGCTCTCAATGTTGCAGCGCCATATTGGGTTTGGGTTAAAGGCACAAGAGTTGGATCTTCTGCATTTGACGACTAAAACAAAGTAATCCAGTATTGCCTCAACACACATGTAATGAATAACACCTTAAGTTTCAATGGATGCTACTACCAGGTTACTTAAAGGGGAGGTTTTAATATTCAACCTCCATGTTGGAAGGGTCCTGGTCCTGAAAGTAGTGTACCGTTCCGCTTGGGGTTTCTGGCTGCTGGACGAGGTAAAGGGAAGGTTAACTGTTTTTGGAGTGTTTCTTGCTGAATACCATGTTTGGTAGTGGAAACCAAAGAGTTATTTGGGGAAATTTGACGTGATGATGATGATGATGAAGACAATGCTGATCCTCAATAGGTGAAGAGAATGGACTGGTTTGTTTAAAAGAGAACTTTTTTTCCTGTATTATTTTGTGAATTGTAAATAAATAGTCGCCAACAGGCAGCGCCTCGCAGAAGCAGGGACTTCTCTTGGGACCGCTCGCCCTACGCGCTGGAGAGAAATATTTTAACGTTATTTTAATGTTTTGAAACCGATGAGAAGGAGCCCAATGCTGTTGACCAAGAGTCTTTGTCGATATCTTTTGGTCTTTGTCGTGAAGAGAAACTCCTCACAGGTTGCTCCCGAATTACGGATTTTTGTTTGTTTGACAAATGATTGCAATTGGAATTCCTGCAAAAATGTGCAAAGTGGTTATTTGTGTTTATCTGTGGGGGTGATGAGTAAGCTCCTTATCTATTAAGCGAAATATCCAGTTCCACTAACTTTGTCCTACCTTGTTTCTTTCTGGATGCCTGAAGTGCTACAATCAAGCATCCCAGATAAGCTTTAATTGTTTTCCCGTGGCAAAGGGGATTCTCAGCATTGCCATCAAGAATGAGTGGGTCTCTTACTTCCATCAGATAGCTACCGTCCCTTATCACTAAGAGTGCCCTCATGTTGGAAGAGTTGTCTTCCGAATCGGAATTTCCACCCCTCTTGTCCTGGCGAGTAGAGAAATACACTTGTTCCACTTATCTACATCTAAGCCGAATGTGGAAGAAAAATTCCATATGGACTTGTTGTAGGAAAATATCAGAGGACAAAGATTTCAAGGGGGTGAGGATCATTCATAATTGTCGGGTTGAGACTGTGAATGTTCCATGAAGGTCAACCCCCCACTCCCACATGATGTGTGTACACACTTATGCAAATAAAACATTTACAGTTTAAAAAAACATTTTTCAAAGAAATGATCCATTGGTTGTCACACGCCTATTGTTGGTTACAATATTCTATTAAAGGTGAAAAAGGTTTGGCACAATTTGTCTTGTCAACAACAAATGCGTACTTTTGAATTTGGGCTGGTTGAATTTAGATATATTTTATGCGTCAAACCCGCACTGTATGTAACTTCAGCGCTGTGACGCTTGATTACAACATATACATTTTTTGGGGGTATTTTCCCATTCAAATGCGATGTGTCACAGTAGAATAGATGATGTCTTCGGTTTGACACAATGTTGCTCTCTCGTATTTCGCATCTTAAATGTCACCCTATTCCCCGCCCTGTTCACCGGAGAACCTTGAAGCATCCCTGAACTGCCCGTTACGTTGTTTATTTTCCTGCGGTTCACTTTCTTCCGGATCACGTAACCTTGACAATACGGCGAGGCGCATTACGACAGACGCCCTAAGTAAGTGGGCCGTGACAAGTATCCCTCCGTGCGCTTCCTCCGCGGTGGATCCCGTTTCACCCGAGGCACCCTGTGTTTGTTGTCGTTCCCTACGGCCTGCGCCTAAAACGCTGTCCTCACTCCTCACGTTACCGGCTTCCATTTCTCCCCCACCCCCGTTCGTGGCTGACATATTGGGAGACTCGTTTTGACCCGGCGAATGGAAGGCCTTGTCTGCAGTGGCACGTGTCAAACTGCCTCCTGGTCAGAGGGACGATTTTGGGACGGGGGCTGTGCAATTTCTGGTAAAAGTCGAGTCAACGGTGCGGGATGAGAACAGACCCCCCCCCCCCCCCCCCCCCCCCCCCCC
>JACXGK010004118.1:0-25980 GCA_016801125.1 Novumbra hubbsi | reverse complement strand
AACCAGAACAACATTTAGGCACATAAACCCAATTGCTCCACTTAAGCTTAGGGCAATTAGCTAGATATCCAGAGACTTTTTAAATGTATTTCAGTTGATAGGGAATGCACTTTAGACTGAGAGACAGGTTGGGTGAAAATAGCAGTTAAACATTGTTAAAACTAGCGGCTAATACGTGTAACTATAGCTACACCACAAGCCAGTCAAATGTTTTTACGTTTACAGCCCATGAGCGTTTCGATCACCTCACAAAAGATGAAAGACAAAGGGGATGCAATCAAACTGCAAGTCTTAGGCACTCGCTGCGTTATTTTCGTCGTCACAAACAGCGACATCCCTTCCGGAGATGACCTTTGGGGATGTGTACATATGGCTTGGGGAGAATCCATCACATTTCACGGCTATCAAAATGAACCGTACAAAAGTAGACAGCTATCTGTACATTCGATCAGGATGGCTACCTCCATTTGGTTGTTGTTGTTTTAGTGCTAGACTATGCTTACTTTGACTGCGGTCATACTTGTCGAACTAGTTCTTGCCAGCGACGGTGGCGCGTAATTGCACAAATCCATCTAGTCTATAATCCATAACTAGTACAAGTTGTTGATGGTGGGCAATGGAAGGAGACTTCGTTTTGCCCGCCAGGTGGGCGTTCCCGTATGAGGCGACGTCACATGTAAACTATAAATCGTCCGCCTCGGTAAGGGATTACGTTGGATCAGTTCTACGCAGGTCCGCGCATCAACCTTTACGTTGGGAGAGAGGCTTGATCCGCTCAGGACCACTCAACATCTTGTGCACTGTTTTGAATGTGTGTCTCATGGCATTAAAATGTGTGTTGCTGTCCTGCGGAAACATTTCTATAACAGGAATAGGCTTCCTCAACTTTCACTTGAGCTTTGGTCTTTTCATATTTCTTTTTAAATAGGTGGACTTTGTGTAAGTATGTAAAAAAACAAACAATGGGTATTTTGGTTTACATTTTAAGGCAGCAGTATGTCAAGACTTCAAGACTGTTATGGTGGGGATTACACTATAAGGTGGGTATATTATATCCTGGACGATAATTGTCTTAAAACCATAGTATTTAATACTACATGCCGCGGATGTGATATCCCGTGATTGTTCTGTGTTTCAAACCACTTCATTATATTTTACCCATTGCATAAGATTAGAATACACGATCTGAATATATCAGGGTTGGCAACGATTCCATTTTATTTTCGGAATTACATAGAAATGTAAATTCCATTCAATGTTCTTTCGTTTACGTAACTGACTGGAATTCAAATGCACTTGACCCGACCCATTTGAGACCGCCGGAACAAGTCAAGAAGGGCTAAGAAAAAAGACTCAGAAGGGTTGCTCTCCGCGCAGTTCCCTAACAAACCATAAGGTGGCGACATATTCTTGTACCCAATGTAGACCTCCAGGCCAGAATCTGTCCACAGGACTTACAGAACAGGCCTGACCAAACCTTTGGTTGGTCCTAATGGTATAAGGCATAAGTAAATGTCTATTACTGAGGCAGTTGGTATTTATTAAACTGCTGTTTCATGTTTCAACCAAATATACAACAACAAGGCTTTATTTAACGAGAACAGTTAGTGTCAGAGAAAGACAAACATTTGTATGTTTTATTTTGGGTTCAAGTCCCCTGCGTGATTTGAGCAGGCTGGGGTGCTAATCGTTTTCCACTAACTATAACAAAATGTTATTGTTAGTCTTGCTCATGTAAACGATGACAGTTGTGTAGATCGGTTTTGGATGGATGATTCCTTGCTGAAATTCCCAGAAACTGTCTCTGTTTAAACCCAGAAATTAGCATTGGATGGTTAGCGTGTATGGCCCAGATCAGAGGGATAAATATTTAGATGTTTGCAGCTGATGGACGACCCATCCCCTGCCCTGTTGGAGGTCTCTGTCCTCGCCAAGCCCATGGTTCCCAGCCCAAAAAACCAGGAAGGTTGAAAGACTAACTTGGCAAGAAGACGAAATCTGTTAACAGCAATGTTCAGCTGTTCAAAACTCTGTCAGTAAACCGTAAGCGGCGACATTCCACCTATTGACCACCCTAGTCAAGCGCTTTGAGATTTACAGAGCTATAATAGTAAAATACAATGTCATTAGCGTCAGTGTAAAATTTACTTTTGTAGGACGGCCGTACAATTCTTTCCTGGTTTACATTTAACATTTAGCAGGTTCTTCTTTGTTGACCTTGAAATGTGGAAATAAACACTGATTTCTTTATATTTTACACAATAAAGCACAGGCTAAGTGGAAATGTAACTGTTACACTCTGAAACCAAACGTTTTTGTGTAAGTTCTTTTGAAGGAAAATGTCAAAGGGCTTTTAAAGGGCTTTGGTACTTGTCACTGAAAGAACATATGAATAAGAAATCTACCCCAAAAGATTCTTCAAAATAGTTTTCAAGGGTTCTTGAAAGAATTTATAAGGGATCCCCCATTGTGTCAGTGTAAAGAACGCTTAACTGGCTTGCAAGAACCCTTCCTCAGGTGAGTCGGTTATGACTGACCAAAATCATGGGGCATAATAAACAAAAGATTCAAGTCCTGTGTGCATTTTCTGTCAGTGCCAAGGAATGTTTCACATATATGTTCCGAGTTAAAACCCCCGGGTAGAGAGAAATGTTCAAATTAACCAATAGTTCTCCTAACCAATAGTCCTCCTAACCATTAGTCCTCCTAACCAATAGTCCTCCTAACCAATAGTCCTAACCAATAGTCCTCTTAACCAATAGTCCTAACCAAAAGTCCTCCTAACCATTAGTCCTCCTAACCAATAGTCCTAATCAATAGTCCTCCTAACCAATAGTCCTAACCAATAGTCGTCCACAGTGATAACCCAAGACAAAGAGCGAGCTTGTCCCTGGTGGGCAATGAAGACTCCGCCTCCCGGTTCCTAGTCCTGCGTGGCGTTGAATGTACCATAAAGTGATTTTTAAGTGCAAAGGGAGAGTCACGTGGACGTTGTGCTATAACTGTCATGGCCGCATGCACAACCCACCTCCGATGTTTTCAAATGGCTAACCACCGTTTTTAACCAGTACTCCTTCTCCGCTTGGTGAGTGCTGTGACACGAATTCACTCGGCCTACATTCCCCACCTCCTAGTCCTATTCAAGTTGTCTTTTCCTGCGTGCTGTCTGGGCATGTCCAGGATGTTTGGGTATTGACGAGAGAGAGATCTCTCAGGATGAGAGACAATTCTATTTCAGTTCCACTCGGTTCGGAATGTTGCCCACGACTAAAGACATTAAGGACTGGCTTGCTTTCGAATGTTGAAAGTAATTGACCCCAGCAGTGTGTGTGTGTGTGTGTGTCAGGTTAGGTTCTGGTTAGATTCCGGTTGTGTCAGGTTAGGTTCTGGTTAGATTCCGGTTAAGGTTAGAATCAAGGTTTGGGGTTGGGATTAGTTGAAATAGGATTTCTAAAGGGCAGTAAACTTAACTGCTGTTCTAATGTAAATAGCAGCTTGTGCAGAGTCTTGGAATGACATGTTCCAGTTAGGAGAGTATGAGTGGAGGCAACCGCACTTACAGGTAAGTCGGTGTGGGCAGTTCACATCGCTGGTCTGTGGTGAAGGTATGACCAGGGCCGGCCCTAGGCGTAAGCGGACTGCTAGCGAGCAATGGACCACCAGGGAAAATGGGGCCCCCAAGTCACATTTTGCTAAGGGCCCCGAAAAGGCTAGGGCCGGCACACGTACGGTTACTGTAGCCTACGGCAACAAAGAGGTGGCGTGTCTTATCAACCCACATAAACATACACACACACAGGCCTGCCCGTGATCCAACTCTTTAGAGTATGGGCTGCCTCCCAACAGATATGTCGTTCCTGATGAAGTGGATTATTCTGAAGCCCTTTCCGTTTCCTGAACTAATGCTTGTAGTTACCTAAATATTACTTCATAGGCCGTGGTATACTACACTACCCGATCACGCATCGGGTCTCGATGAACTGAATATATAAAACATCAATATCTTCACTGTACGTTGTGTAATTCGTTGACAACAGAAAACTGTCAATGGAAACCAAAATCACCAACCGATTGAGGGCTGGATTCAAACTCACCCCGAAAATCAAAGTAAATAATTATAATCACAGGTCGTTCCAACTTGCGTGAATTTCATCCTGGCGCCATACGATGTGACTCTGCAGTGGGTAGGGCCCACATGCCAGTAGGTACTCCCGACAAACGTCTGGGCATGTTCCTGATGACCGGGTGGATGGTGTCCTGAGGGATCTCCTCCCAGAACTGGATCAGGGCATCAGTGAGCTCCTGGACAATATGTGATGCTACATAGTGGCGTTGAATGGATTGATACATAACATCCCAGAGGTTTCCAATTGGACTCAGGTCAATGCCTCCATTGTCCAGGAGCTGCCTACACACTCTGGACACATGAGGCCGGGCATTGTCCTGCAAAGACCTGACAATTCGGGTGTTCCCTGGCAAATGCAAGCACAGGTCCCACTAGAGTACGTCAGGCCCTCACGCCACCCTCATGGAGTCTGTTTCTGGTGGTTTGGTCAGAACAATGCACACCAGTAGCCTGCAGGAGGTCATTTTGTGGGGCTCTCGGAGCGCTCCTCCTGTTCCTCCTCGCACAAAGGAGCAGACATCGGTTCTGCTGCTGGGTTGATGCCCTTCTATGGCCCTGTCCAGCTCTCCTCGTGTAACAGCCTGTCTCCTGGTATCTCCTCCGTGCTCCTGAGACTGTACCAGGAAACACAGCAAACCATCTTGTGACGGCACCTATGGATGTGCCATCCACTTCCTTTTACCCTAAAGGCTTCAATCCCTCTCTCTTGACGCACTGGTTTGGGAGCACGCCACCTTACAGTAACTCATTGTTGTTGGGCGGGAGCCTGTTCACCGGGAGCGAGTGCGCCAGTGGAGAGTTCCTGGTCGCGAGAGAGTGTTTTATAGTGAATAGACGAGCTTGGCATGACGTGCTTGCGAAAGGGGATTGCGTTTCGACGCTTGACTTTCCACCTATCGCAATTATTGCCATTAAGTGTGACATGAATTACAAATATTTTTGAACATACATACCTCCGACTTTGCTTTAACTGGTGCTTGTTTGTTGGCAATCAAAGGCCGCAATGGCAATATAGAAATTAATTTGTTTTAATCATTTATTTATTTTTGGGCGGGAATGGAGGGGGGGGGGGTTATGTACTGTAGGCTATTTGTGCGTGTGAGTGTGTATGTATGTGTGTGTTCAATTAAATATCTTTGTAGATTATGTACTGTTGCTGGATTAGCCAACGTGTGCGTGGCAGTAGTTACAGATCTCGTTACTCTTCGTCTAAAGTAGCACTCGTTACAAGCATCCTCTCTTCTATGTTTGGGAGCTGAGGCGGGTTGTGGTTATAGACTATAAACAGTTAAGTGATAATCACGCGCCAAACTTTTGAGTCACTTGAATGCGTAACATGATATTATCAATATATTCTAAGGAATAGAATAACAGCTAACACTTACTCAATGGCTACTAAATCAAATGCAATTTATAAAAGCCAGTTTTACATCAGCAGTTGTCACAAAGTTGTCACAAAATGGTTGTAACATGAACGGACAGAAACTGAACCTTCGCATATGGCCTCGAGATTGAACTATTATATTTGTTGACCTCGAGCTGAAACGTTGTCATTATTGTAATTATTTCTGAGCAAAATTAACTCATTCATTTTAGTTAAACCACATACGAAAAACATTGTATGGTTTAGAAAAAAAGTGATTTACTCAACTTGTCATTGGCTTCATCACAGACTCAATTTACACACAGCTAGACGTGAATTTATGAGACTTTACACACAACTAGACGTGAGTTTATGAGACTTTACACACAGCTAGACGTGAGTTTATGAGACTTTACACACAGCTAGACGTGAATTCATGAGACTTTACACACAACTAGACGTGAGTTTATGAGACTTTACACACAGCTAGACGTGAGTTTATGATACTTTACACACATCTATACCTGAGTTTATGAGATTGATCAATTGATATCGAAATACAAGCACCAAGACCCCTCTAACACGAGACCTTAATTTCATTTGGTTATAATTCGCCTTTTGGATCTAATTCCTACTCTTCCCCGGGCGTCAGAAACGTCAACTCTTTCCCAAAGACAGCGACTAGGCTTGAGTCCTGAGGCGACGCCGCGCTGTCGCCAAATCTATTTACATACATCAAGTGGCTGAGCCAGCGCTGTGACAGCAGGTATGCTCTATGGCTTTCTGCTCCTGTCTTAACTGCGGAGCGGAGAGACCTGGCTAGACTAGATTCTACGTCGCTTATCAGTGGGTGCCTCCTTCTGTTTACGTCTCAATTAATCCCCATTAGTAGCGCTAGAGCATTAGGGGATTCCTGATTGTCGTAAATCTGTTTTGGTCCCAACAGGAGATTAGGGAGAACGGGGTATCGAAATAGAGCCCCGAGAGGTTAATATAGCAGTTAAGGTATTACAAACAATCGGGGTTTGTTTGCTGATTTCGATCTAGGCAAATAAAGCCAAAGCGTTGTGCCTGATGGTCTGGTGGTGATAACTAGCGAGAGAGAACCTGATATCGGTGAACTGCCTGAGTGTAGTTGTTGAGTGAGCATCTAGCTGAAGAACAGCCGAAGAACAAAGCTAAAATAATTTGATTTGTCAGAAAGCTTGACAAAAAAATGCATTTCCACTGTGACATTACTTGGAGGGTAAAATCGGTAAAATTTCGATTTGCCATCTACTGTTTATTCGAGTAAACATTATTGTATTAAACAACAAATTATTTAATTAGTCGTCGAGTTATTATAACAATTATTATTATTGTATTAAGTTGGGAGAAAATATGGTAAATTATATTTTTTTAAACTGTTCAATAGGTTTATAATTATGCACAGTATATTGTCCTCAATTACACTCCCTCTTCTCCCTGTTCTCCTTTTAAAATATGTCTCCATAACATCATTCTGCATGACAAATCTCCAACGATCGCGGCGCTTTCCCACGGGGAGTTTACATGTAGGTCAACAGTCAGACTTTCTTTTTCCAATACATTAACAGTGAATAAGTCCCAAACGGCATCTTATTCCCTATTTAGGACCACATTAGTGTGTTCATCGGATGCTTTTGTTTAGCATTTCTGTAGTAATTATCCGTCACAGTGGGTCCAAAATGAGCTAATCCATTAAATAGTTGATATAAAAGTCCGATTAAAAGTGTTGCCGTTAACGGGGGAATATTGGGTGCTATTTTGGCCATTTTATCCACAGAGATTCAGCCCCCGACCAGTTAATGTAGAGCTCATCCTCAGGGCCGTGTGATGACGGCTGCTGTTTGTCTGGATAATGTCTTTTGCTTGGACCGCTGTTTGCGTGTCTGTCTAATTTCCACTTCCCCTCTCCTCTCTGCCCTCGGTGGTATGCTCGCGGCTGGCTGTTCCCAGAGAGTTCGGACCACTGCGCAGGCGCAAGTGGGCTCAACTGCCTGTCTTTAAATTATGATCAATTGAACGTGTTAGCTATAAACCCAAGGAAGAAAGATGGCCCCAAAATCGTTAAAATGAAACGTTTATCCAAAACGTCTCTCTGTTACAAAAGGTCATGAGAAGAGTCGCTATTTTACAACACACATGGAGTTTGCCGGTCTATTTCTGCAATAGCGTACATCTTGTTATAGTTCTGACATGCAGAGCATTGTATATACTTTGTATATACTGTTCGTCATTTAAGAAATACGTATTGTGTTAAATGTGCTGTGGGAGCCTATATTATTTTAATCGAGGCCCCATTTCTGATAAACCCGGGCGCCATGCTTCTCCACGTCTTGAATTCTCCTTGTCCTCCATTTACCTCAGAAATGATGAAACTTGTAGCAATAATACCCTTCATTCACACAAACCGCCCCCCGCTGCCTAACCTCCAGCCCGGCTGCCCCGGCTGGGGCTCTCCCTCCCCGTCACAATCAGAGGCCCTTTCTCCGGGAACAAAACCTCCCCAAAAGCGAACAAAAGTGAACACTTTTTTCCCCCATTCCAATCGCTGTATAGCGCAGCCAGTTAAAATAACGCGCAGCCTGCTCCTCAATTTGGAATATTAGGACGTCAATCTCTCAGCTCGTGGGTTCTTTTGTCTTTGCTGAGTGGCCGGGTCTGCCTACCACACACCTTTTGTCCAGGAATCCAATAAGGCCTATTATTCGGTCTCTCCAGCCCGCTCGAGCTGCCTCTTTCAGGGTATTTTAGATGGCTAATCGGGTCCTTAAAGCGCCTCAAATTGAGAATAACTTCCTTCTTTCACACGGATTGGCATCCGCACAATTAATTCGAGTGTGCCTGTGGCCTTTCTCAACCGCCTTCCTCGCCACACATTTCTAAATTGCAAGGGGATTTAACAAAGATGTCGCCTACAACGTGAATCGGACCAGCGCTAAAAATATATATATTACTCGGTCCCAGTATATACGCTGCAATTGCTATTGCGAGAATAGGGCATTTTGAGTTCACCGCTCTTCGAAATATTGCTCACCGGTTCAGTGAACTGTGGGTGAATGGGAATATGCGTTTACTTTTCTTGATATCCATGTCATGTCTTGCCAAGAGGCCATTCATAGCTCAATAAAGACTAGAATGAGTCTAAGATTGCTTCATAAATCTAATCTATTCATTGCCAATGGTGTACTAATTCTGAGCATGTCTTGTTTATGATTAATTTTTCGGATAGGTTATTTTATCACCGTTTCTTATTAAAGGCCAAAAATTATGCCAAATTCGCACACCACTTTAAATAGCAAGTTTAAATAGGTAATAAAAGTGCTAAAATATCTTTAAGTTAAGTTATCACACACATGCACAACGAGAAACACGTTACCAAGATCAAAACGTTACCAAGATCGTAAGAAATAATGTAATGGAACCGCTATCATTTGAGCAAAGTATAGCAAAATATGTGATTTATTTGTTTTCGAAAGCAAGTTATGAGATTTTATAACAGCGTGTAGTTATTTGACTTGTGGACTTGATGTGGAATTAAATCCCATTTCAAATCCATCTCAATGTTTCTTATTCCAAACTTTCTTAATTGAGAAAATTTTAATTGAAATAATAAGATATATGCCAATTACCTTCCGGCAGAATTGAAATGATATAGGAAAGGCTTGAAAATCAAAAACTATATATTTCTGTTCCCGGGTTTTTAGGGTTAAAATAAACATAGAAAATATTAAACAAGTCCTTGAGAACAGTTTTGGAAACACCACTTAAGCCCATCATTGTTGAACTATCCGGACGTCCTTACTATTTACATAGTCTGTCACAATATTCAAGTTTATTTTCTTCTGATAGGCTTAATATATTTTTCCAGCTTTAACTGGATACAACGATAACTTAAATGAAATGCCAAGGTTGTTGGACATTAATCCATTTTGAACAGTTGGCACGGGCGCTTTCAGATGTATACTGGGAGCGTAATATACATGGAGACTTATTTTCACCTTCTGATTCTCAACCCAGCCACAGAAATCCCACCAGACAAAAACGTCCTATAACTACAATTAAAGAACACTGTTTGCATGATACATGCTGGGAAATAACACACTGGTTAATTGTCCGGACAGGATTCGTTTAACGTCACTCGTGGGGGTATAAAAAGAGGCCCCGGTTAGATCCCGGTAGTAACGGTTCTAGTGGGGCTACCAGGCCCGAATCCCTTGCAGCGACCCCTGGCAGGTTGTGCCCGCGGTCCCTTGGTGCGTTTGATGCTGGGGAGAGCCACCAAGTCCGCCGATGTTCCCCAAGTTCATGTTCATGAAGGCGTTAGCCGTAGTAGTTGGGGGGAGTGTTGGTATGCCGGTGTAAGTACAGCTGTAGTTGCTGTTGTATGACGGGTTGTTGTACGTGTAGGCTGAGGGATATCCGTTATAACTATATGGGTTTGAACCGTACGGTGCGTTGTAGTTTTGAGTTCCGCCCAGACATGGCTTCCCATCCCGTACCAAGACCGGTACCGCCACTCGTCTCGGCGGGGGAGGGTGGTGGTTCCCCACCAGCTCCAGCGACTTGTCCTGCCGCTGCCTCTTGCACTTGTACCGTCGGTTCTGGAACCAAATTTTGACTTGGGTGGAGGTGAGTTTGAGGGTGCTCGCCAGGTGTTCGCGTTCCGGGGCGGACAGGTACCGCTGCTGTTTGAAACGACGCTCGAGCTCGAAGACCTGTGCTTGGGAGAAGAGGACCCGTGGTTTCCTCCTGGTTCTCTGTTTCGTGGGCCGATCCGAGTCTACCAGGCCGCTGTCCTCTCCCTCCAGCTGTTTCACCACCGCGCAGCTCTCTACCGGGTCAAAAATATTGATTTAACATTTCTGAAGAAACAATGTGCCTATTGGTTTACGCAGTGTCATAAATGGCTATACATAATTTTAAATTTAGAACCATGTTTTTATTCAGGCCTAATCTACTTAAATGTTCGCCTTCTACATATTGTTTGTGTCATTATTGTGAATTCGTGCGGTTAGTAAATAAAGGCCGGTGCGCCCCCATCTCCACTCAGAAATTATTAATAAACCAAATCTAACCTTGTAAAATTATTTTTAAAGTTTTATATTTGCAACATTTGAATTATGACAAATTATGTAAATGTTCCACAAAAGAGTGAAATAATATTTAATTATCTGTCAAATAACAACTACTATTACCCAGTGTTTACTTTCACTTTGTTGCATGATACTCGAGGTACTACTATAGATTCTATTTTATTTGCCATATGTATTTGTTATTCTTGAAAAGATACGTTTGTCTGGCTATTCATACAATTTAATGAAAACAACAGCCAAAATGTGCATGTAAAATATGTATATTTAAGTAAAGATGTATACTCCAGGTGTACATAATGTTACTATCGTAAACTATTAAGCATTTAAAATATTAAAATATATCCCCCCGACTAAAGGGGAATTAAAGTGTGTTTTTTACAGCTGTTGTCTGTCTTTCGAAATCGCAATACAAACAATGTATAAGACAAAACCATTTAAACCGAGAACCTTTTAACGGACATTTACATATGGAATAGATGATTCCTTGATCGGCCCAATTTTCTCGAGTACAGATGGTGCAAACTGTGAGTGTAATATTGAAAAGCTACGGAAGATAATGTATTCAAACGATGCTTTGTGTTCTTTGGTTCGCCATTTATTCAAGGTAATGCAGGACGTTTTAACTTACTCGTTTCCGTATCGTTCAAGTCGACCTCTAACTTGGGGTTGTTCAGGTGGCCCAGCCCGGGATGGGCGTACATCTCCGGGGACAGACTGGCTTCTCCGTGCCCATCCCGGACCGCCAGAGAACTCAGGTAGGCCATGTTGTCCTCCCCGTCCGAGAACGGAGGGCTTTCGACAGCTGCAGCCAGCATACAGGACGGGGGCGTTTGGAAGGGCTGAGACTGTTGAGTCGAGTCCGGGTGTACCAAGTGCTGTTGGATCTGCTGCGGGTCCAGATGTCGAGATTGGGTCTGCTGTTGAGATCGCTGCCTTTGATGCTGTTGCTCCAGCTGCTCCAGTTTCAGAATATCCTTGACTGAGAAAGGCGTTGAAGTGAGCGGGCTCGGGAGCATCATTCCATCGAGGTTCTGCTCGCGCGCATTAAGGAAATGGATTCCGCCGAGTAACATGCAGGGAGTCATTGATTTAAAGACGGTAACTTGGTTAGAAGAGGCGCGCGCTGAACCGCTGGATATCCCGAACCATCGCGGGATAAAAAATAAACACAGTTGTCCTAGAGTGGCCGGGTCATCCGACGGCTGTAGACCTGCAGTTCGGTGCGGTCCCTTGACAGTTAAGTTCTTGTGTGTTTTTGTAACTGGAGTTGGGAACAGAGCTAGGCGAAGCCCCTTCCCTCGTCCTGTGATGTCACTCGGTCTGAAGCGTTTAAGACAGTTTAAGAGGGGAGGGGAGGTAGGGAGCAACCGGACTCCCCCCCCCGATCACCACCACCATGTATGTAATACCCTCCCGGTATTTTCCACGATAGAGCGTAATCGTTGCCCATTTACATTCTAGAAATTTCGGTGGAATAGGACCAATTGAAGAAATAAATAGTCCACGGTTATTATGTGTTTTGCATGGTTCTGGACACACAAAACAACCTGTACAGCAAATTCGCACCACTTCTCCGGAATACACGGGCTGAAACCAGAGCAGAAAAAATGTAATATTTGACTAAGAACTTTTTGTTGTCCCAGAGATACTGTGAATAGTATTTTAATTAATATTAACATTTTTGTTGTCAGGCTGATCTTTTGAATTTGCTTTCCCTTTCTAGAAATGCGCGCTGAGTAAAATTAGAAAATGGAGATAACTGGATATTCATAACCATAACATACTGGAAATAAGGTTCGCGATTTTCTAAAACATTATGTTCACAAACGCACAGTCCATGTTTACGTATCTTGTTTTAAAAGGCATTGGATTCCTCGATATCATGAGGACCAGAGTGAAATTACAGACGAACGGGGATAAAAGGCCTAGCTAGGTTTCTTTCCCCGTACTACGTGAATGTTGAGTGTACATACTGCTAGGCCTACATACTCTACTACTAAACTGGCATGCTCAGCACTTCCTGCAGGGTGTAAGGCCTACCGCCGGCGTTGTTATTTTGATTTGTGTAGGCTATATGGTTCAAGCAGGTACGCGTCAGTGATGACTTCTCACAGTAAAATGTGTCATTTGTATAACGCATTAGAAACTCGGTTTCATTCTTCAATAGCAATTGTCCTATGTTACTGCGCTTCCCATAGGTGATGAGTAGAGATGGCCTTAGTCCATGCGTTGCTCGAGCGGCGGTAGTCGCTTAGACAGACTCTGTTGCTCAAACCGGTGTCTCTGTGCCCCCTTATCCGGGGAACTAGTATTAATAACTCCTGTGGGACGATAAGCAGGGCCTCAGCTGCAATTAAAATTCCTCCAGGAAAAACTGATCGACGTTTTTAGCCAATACAATCTGCTCTGTATCAGCTCCCTTTCCGTTTCACGCAGAGACACACGCGCGCGCGCGCATACACACACCCAAGTGGCTGTCGCTATGTGTCCTCTGCTCTCCACTGGCCCTTCACTCACTGAGACACAGCTCTATCTATCTCGCGTAAAAATGTCCCAGAAAGGTTCTCCCCTCGTCAGACACACGGTTGTGCCAACCATCTCTGACATAAAAAAAAAACATTTGTGTGTGTTTGCGTGTGCAGAGTAACGTATTTAAACAATTATCTGAAAAGCATTACATTTTTTGGCAAGTTTGACAAGTTTGACTGGTTTCGGCCCAACCGTAAACCGTTGATGACCCTTGGACGAAACACAGCGTAGAAGACGTAAAGGTGCTAGGTGGGCGGATATTGTAACATATTTGTCTAATGACGACGTCGAATACACGTCCTAGTGTTTCCGTGATGTATCATCGTCTCTGTGGATGTTGGGACGCTCGTGATGTAGTACCAAACAAGGCGACCGTTGGACGGTGTATCGACCGGTCACTACAGGGCTGGGCTCGAGACACCGTGTCCAACGTTGTAATTTAAATAAGCATTACATTACACGCACTGGATTCTACGGTCAAGGAAAAGCATTTGAAAAGAAATTGTCCTCCGTATTTGGTTTATTAATGCTCGAAAACGTAGTCTACGGTTAACTGAGTTATAGCCTATACATTTTGTATTTTCGATTTATATAAACTACTATTTAGTATTTCACTCATTATTATCGAAAAAAAGAAAACACTTATTTTGTTATTTAATTTTTTTAATCCTTTATCGGAACTTTTGAGCATTTAGCAATTAGCACTTAATTAACACTAGCGTTAATTAATAATTGCTCAATGCCTACATTTCCATATTTGCGTTTATTTTAAATACGATTTCAAGTATAGTCATATACTCGACAAAGCGTATATGACATATACTCGACAAAGAGTCGAGTATATGGCGTATATGAACCTCAAAAAAGTATCAATGCCCAAGAGAAAATGTTGCTCTTGGCCGATTTTTGACACTGATTGAACAAAATATGAAATGTGATTTCAACGCCCATTAACAAAATAATACTTCATAATTAATTGTTAAGCTAATTTGACTACTTTCTTCTCATGACGATGCATGCACATTATTTGGTTATCAATATCGTTATAATAACGTTAATAGTGTTGTTATTATTATTATTAAATGTTCAGATTATTAATAAGCATTGAGGAAAGTAGCATGACTACCCCACTCAGATGACAGCACACACAATTAAATGGTTTGCTAAAATACACGTATTTTAACCTCTTTATTGCGTTTATTGTTATTATTCCTCCTTTTATTTGCATTCATTATTATTACATTTACCTCTAATATATATATATATATATATATATATATATATATATATATAACTATAGTATAGTATTATTAGTATTAGCCTTTATTTATCAATACTCGTAGGTTAAGGTGAACTCTTCATGTGCATCCCATTTGTCTTGCGTGGGTCTTTGGTAGCTCAGTTGCATAGTATCGTGCTTGCAACAGGATTGTGAGTTCGATTCCCTCGATGCATCAGTATGTAAAGGAACCAACATGTATGCATCCTCCCGCTACGGATATAAGAGCGCTTCAGTCATTGCTCGAACATGCCTGTACCAAAGCATGAAGGCCAATGTCTTTTCAGGTCGAAATATTGCATTATTATTTCCTTTCCTGTTTGGTTTATGTTTATTTTAATTTCCTGCATTCATTTGTTCAATGATGGCTTTTCCTTTACTCAAGTTTTTTTTTTTCTTCAGCAGGTAGGTGTTTGGTGCGGTAAGGCGATGGACAGTCCCCAACACTTTATCACCGCGTTTATTATAGACTGCGGCATTGGCTTCAAACAGAACAAGAGGAAGAATAGCGTTGAGAACCAAACGCAGTGGGACATAACGCAGACCCCTTTGATTTTCTCGCCTTATTATCCCACGTTACGTCTCTTAACAGCTTTCTTTCCTCGGAGCAGGGCGGTGATCCAAACCAGAGCAAGGCAAGCGTACGCGGACACCGAACCTCCCCAACCCCAAGTCGCTGTTTCCGGCGGTTGAAGTTATTGTTGGTGTGGAATGTGTCACACATAACATCTATCTTGCTTTTAAAACCAACATGTGCGTTTTGGGACAGCCTTGGTTACATTGATAGAGTCCTCAAGGTCCTCATCCACGTCAATCCGAATGGTCTGAGAGGCCTGAACGCGCTCATACATCCATTGAAACCCTTAAATTGCCTATAATCTATTATTACATGAGGAAAAATAAAACCCTTTAGTCCTTTGATCTTCGCTGATTGTAGTGCATGTTCATCTTTCATGTGTGGTTTATATTACATTCATATATCTTCTAGATTTGTTTTCTGCGTGAATTCGGGAGGGGCCCCGTCTGACATTTTAGGGTTTGGCGTTTACCTGGATTTGGGGAAAGGGCTGTGGAGGGCGGGGGACAACAAAAGGAAATGCTACACCTCTTGTCGCCTGTCAATTGTGGCCAAGTATATAGGCGCCGGGGTCGAATGCTTGGTTGCCTTTGGAATCGTTGGTATAGCCTACGAAGAGGGAAAAGGGGAAGGGAGCGAGACGAGAGATAATCTCATCCGCTCGTGCTGTTTAGATTGGCGCAGCGTCTTCCTCCCAGGGCAACGAGCCGCGCGCCCATCACAACGGCCCATTTGAAAGAGTGAAAGGGTGGCCTGGGCTCAACGTAAACACGCCCTTTGCACTTAACGTTACTGAGTCGAGTGCACGCGGGCATGGCGTGTTTAGTTTGTTTGTGTTGGACAATGACAATGAGCAATTAGGATGTTTTAAAAAAGGTAGATGCAGCCAAAAACAAACAGCGGGATAAAATCAAGGTTCCTTGGATAAAGAGTAGCCATTACGCGTGGTACCGTGTCACAAAAAATAATATTTTCAAGTACAATTTATGTTGTTAATGTAGTCAAATAGTTCAAACAAACAAAAACATTTCAGGAAACATGTGTATCTGTTGTTACTGTATGTAGAGCATGCATCTCCCTTGACAACGGTTGTCAGAAAGCCAATGATATGATCTATGCAAGGCCTCCATTGGAAGCTTTTCCTTCTCGTTCATTCGATGTCGGCTACACGGATTTTGCAGTTGAATTAAGTAATTAAAGACAAGACATGTATTCATACGTAGGTAAGTAAATGAGTTAAAGGGTGGCGTTTTCGTTTATATTGGTAATGTGAAAATACACGCAGTAGCCTAATAATTCACCTACAAACTGAATCAACGAACGGATTTGAACATAGGGTCGACACTAAATTAATGTTATTTAAATTAATGAATATATTTGAAATGTTATTTCCATTCGTTTCTTTTATCCAACGTGCCTGTGATTGCAACGCAATTCTTAATTTGAAATATCAGTACAATAATATACACCCGAGTAGGTGTTCTGCCAACTAAATTGCATTCATAGATGGATCTTTAAAATACCCATATTTATAACGGCAATATCAATGTCAATGACCAAAAATGTATGCAAATTGATCTAACTAATTAAACTTGGTTTGAAGATTTGCTTGTACTATTTATAATGTATACGTTGTTGCATTAATCGAATAACAAAATGTCTGGTTTCATTAATAGGAAATAATAATCATAATGTATTGCATTGGTAACGCGCTTTTCATTATAGAAAAAATGATAGTCTAAAGAGCATACTTGGTATTCATTTCATGGCTACAAAATTACTGACATGCATGTCTAGTTTTACTATACAACCAAGAAAGGGAGGGTGCGTAATGAGAAATATCTTAAAAAAAACGTCTCAGTGGGCCTATATCCTTCTACGCTGTCACAAATGTGACTTGACCACTTCCGTCCCACAAACATGCGAGTGAAACCGTGCTTAATAGCTAGAATGCCGTGCTGTGTTCCCGGGGTTGTCTGGACACCGTCGTGTTGGACAAGTGGCTAATAGGAATACCTGGACTTGTCCATTAGCCACAGTGAGAGACACTTTCCTACTGATCCGTGAAGATCATCTCCGCTTTGTCTCGGAGCCCAATGGCCCGACGCTCTAAATGTATGACAACAAGTAGCCTTATTTATGTAAACCAAATCGTAGTTGTTTTTTGTTTTGTACAGTTAAGTTACGTCTTGAGTGTAACCCCTGACGGACATGATTTATATACATTGGAAATACAGCAAATAGGTTTGGCCAATTCATGTGAAAGGCGACGGGTGCTTTGCCAAACGGTTCTCAGTTTAGAGTCTTTGACTGGGCAGTAAAGCTTTGTGACAAGGCCCTGCATCACACAGCCTTTCGCTGTGTAGGGTGACACAGCCCCATGCTGTTTATACCAGCGCTCTGGGTGTTGTATAAATTGTGGCGTTCAACAGTTTACCTAATGGTACTTCTGTTTCTCGTAGTCTGTCACGGAGCACGCCAAAGGCCGGAGACAAACGACCAACTTTTACCGGCAGAGGAATGCCTGATTTATGTGGGAAACTGAATTAAACATTTATAGGACGCAAATACTTATCAGCTAAACCATTAGCTTTATTTGTACACAACACATGAAACCAGCGGGGAAATTGCATTAGTTAGACGATTTTTCAATCTCTCGTTTTTTTTACATTTCTAGATAACTCTCGATCAACAGGGTTAAATAAAATAACCAAATAATCCCCTTAGAAATTGTAAGTTCCTGTAGCTTCACCTTAACAAGAAATCCTATCACCAAGTTTAAAATAATTAATAATACGCCCTACATTCGTTGTTATTATTAGAGGTAAAAACATGCGGTGCATTTCAGCGCTCTGACAAATCTGTGTTGCTTCCAATTTAAGTAATGGCCCAGTCCAACCACGCGTACGTATGCCAACTATTTAGTGAGTCAGAAATTATGACTGCCTATTCGCTCAAGTACCTGTTGATGACGCTATCCAGCGGTGACGTATGACTTAAAATGAGTAATGAATCGTCCATTAAAACGTTTTTAACTTTACTCTGATGTCAGTTTAGCCTAATCTTATCATAACGGCTTAATTTTCCTAGGGCTTACAAGTGCCCGGTGAAAGCTTCTATGATTAATATTCTTTCAGATAACTGGAGCGTATGATAATTTCTCACGCTGCATTCATAGCCTACCCGTTGTTGAATTAATCATGGAACGTGGTGCGTTTTTGTGTATATGGGTGCGAGGGATGGTGTGTGTGCTCGTTTGCCTTGCCCGGTCTGTATATAAACTCTTAGGGCATTAGTGCCTACGGGGGAAGATCACTCCATCACAGCTCCAGACAGCCGGATTCTCCCTCCTACCATTAGCGAGCGAGAGCGTCGCGGTTATCAGCTCTCTATCTGGTAAACAGTTCCTCCTGCCTCGCGCTCAGTGGTGGCCAAGCCTGTCTGTTTTACAACCTGCAGCGGATTTTACCATCAGTTATATCCCGTGTTTGGAGCCCGGAGCCGGGGGCTGGAGGCTAAAGGCCGGACACTCCTCTGGATCTCCCGGCCCCAGGTCTGAGAGCCTCGCCATGGACATGAGTAGTAGGAAAATGAATAGGAGGAGACTGCTGGCTCTGGCGGCTTCGCTATCTGTGTGTCAGGAAAGGACTGGGGGAGAGAGATGTGACACACACTGAAACGACCATTTCCAATTAACCACGTTATTATCTGACGTCTTCGCCAAGTAAATTTTTGCTCCTGGAGAAAAACGCGTATTCTGTCTATGTCTTTCCTCCCCTTACATTCCATAGGTGACGGAAGACGGCTCATGTCCATCCCGTGACCGCGGATATTTGTTAAGTGTCATTAAAAAGTTACAACCACCCTGTCTTTCGCGATGTCATACATTGAATTTAAGATGGCGGTGGACGATGTTTTTTACAAAAGTTTTAGGCAACTCCTGGGAGACATGATATTTTTATAACAATCGTGTGCAATGACAAATATCGTTCCAATTTGTTCAGTCAATTTCAACTTTTACATTATGAGGAAATATGTTTTACTCTGACGCCAAGGCTTTGACGAGGATGGGCAAATCGCTGAACGTGGCTTGTAGAAAACGTGTATCCAGTTGTACTTCCGTCTTGGCCCTCTATTATCGGTGGGTAAATTAATTGTGTTTTAGCATTTTTCATGCATATTTTCCACGAGCCATGTCTTTAAAAATGCGTTGGTTATAGTTATTTGCGCGTTCCTGGGGGCTAGAGCAAAGCGCGTACGCGCCCCCCTTGACCGTCTGTTTGACCCCCCCCCCCCCAGTAGAATAGAAGATAAAGTGCGGGTCTGACGGTGACCATCGCGTGCTGCTCCCAAGCAGTCCCTGAACCGGTCCCCGTGTTTACCGAAAGGAAGGGCCTGTTTCCGGTAGCTAACAAAACACATGCTCTACAGCCCAGCAAGAGGGGGCAGAGGCAGCGCACACGGACGGACACGACCAATAGATCAACCTCCTCCACGACCTCAGGCAGGACAGGAGTTCATCCCCGGGGAAGCCCTGGACAAGCCGGGTCAAGGGCCCACCGCGGCTCAGGGGAGTTTGTCATTATAACGAGGGACCTCGGAGAGCCGCGGAATGACAGCTGGGGCTGTGTTTATTAGGAATTCACAGGACATGTTAGCTTTTGGGTTATGTAAGCGCGCTAGGCCATAGTCCTACTGATTCTTTATGTTGCAGGTAACATTTATACATTTACATCGTGTAAATGTTACAGATTTGGTAAGGGTTTGCGTGTGCAGAATAACACCTCTAACCACCGCGAGAGATTTTTGAGTGTGCGAAAATCAAGTTCAAGACCATACAAATGCACTACATGTACGTTGCTCTGGATAAGAGCCCAAAAATAAAGTATAGCATTAAAATAACTCCCACTGAGCTCAACTGTGTGAAGTGCCCAATTGCCCAACTCTAATTTGAAACCTTTAATATACCTAAAATAGTTTCTACACCAGGACGTTGTGATTGGTGTTTATGGTGAAAGTAGCCACGTTAATGGAGAGCCGTTTGGTTTTGCGAGTGTTTGAGAAACAGTGTGTGTGTGTGTGTGTGCGCGCGTGGAGTATAGTGGGGTTAAGGTATCCAACGTGATCTCATCGCAGTTCCTAAGTGTGAGAACTCCTGTTTCCTCGTGATAAAACTTGATCCTGTAAACCTGCCTAGCAAATCTTCTAACGATGCTTTAATACCAACGTGTAATGATATCAGCCCCCATACGGCAATACACGCGCGTGTTTCCAGAGTGGACGGTGATGGATGGGAAAGGGCACGTATTTGTGTGTGCCGATGTGCTTATACACTTAATTGTGACTATTGTGTGAGGGTGTGTGCGTGTCAGTGGTCGTGGATTAAACTTAATTTAATATAAATAATAAGCCCAGGGTGTCAGGAGGCCCAGGGTGTCAGGAGCTGTCTGAATGCTCCAGGTAGAGCCAAGGGTTTGAGCACAAACACACATACACACACTTATGAACACAAACCAACACGTACACACGTATGCGGGTATGCACACGCAAGAAAACACACAAGCAAACACTCGCGTGTACACACACACACACAGCCAAAATATTTGAATGTCTACTGAGAGCTTTTAGTATAGATGGCCACTCACAGGCAGTGGCGGGTCTGTACATGAACACAGCAAGTTGATGCGTGCGTGTATAGGCGTGTGCGTGTAGGCTGCGTGTATTGTACACATGCATGTGTTCGTTCTTGCTTGCATGTTCGCTTCTAAATGTGCACGAGCAGGACGGAAAATAATATATTTAAATAAACGATATGCTACTTCAAATTATTAAAATTGTAGAATGTATCTAGCAGTTATTTTACGTTGAAACGTGCAAATAATGTGCAAACGTGCAAATAATTTGCAAACGTGCAAATAATGTGCCCCCCCCCCAAAAAAGAAGTAATTAAAAGTGCGACGACAGCTTAATAAAAGTGTTTATGTGTTGTGTTTGTGGGTGAAGGGAGAGAACTGACACCGCTCATTTAATTTTCTTAACACTCTGGTACATCTGGTAGGATTAGGACCTTCTTTTCTGCGGTTTACCAAGCAAGATTCCACCATTTAAATCTTTGGGAAAGGAACATTTGCCACATTACTCAATCAGCTAGAAATGTCATTCCAACTACAAAAGGTGTTGACCATTCTGGATTTGGTAGTTAACAAACAGCTTTTGAATTCAGATTCACAGCTTTAAGTCCTTTTTTAAAAACGTTCAAAGATATTTCTTCACCATTCTAAAGTTTCCGTTGTTTGAAAACGACTTACAACATTCTTTTCACTGTAAACAATGTCACTTCGGTCAAAAATCTGCTACTTTGATCACTTTCCCAACACGTTAGAAGAAAATTGAATCAGGAGCAGGCAACTTCAGTCCTGGCGGGCTTGTGAAGCGGCCTCATCTGCTGCCTCAGTAACACCCTGTTTACAAAAGATATACATTTTTTACCACTTTCAACAACAAGACCAACAGAGTGAATAAAAAAATATCAGCTGAGTTTAGAGACGCACAATAGCAATTTAACGGCTCGCACTCTAGCCTTCTGCTTTGCGCTCGTTTGTTGCGGTGTCTGTTGCAAATTATTTTCACACACACACACAGACCAGCAGTCGACACTTTCTCTGGCTGGTTTGCTAGAACGCTGGTTTAGGATCTCAGATGCAGAGAGACCAATTAACAGCTCAGACAGGTCGAACGGTGCCAGAGAGTGTTGTGTAATACGCCACAAAGAAATGACAATTTACAAAGATAAGATGGGGGCCAGTTAACATATGCTAGAGTTTACTGCTGTTTGTATTTGAAATAAGCATTTAGACTATAAACGTTGATTTTTCGTTTGTATTGGAGTACTGCCCTGCACTACAGTATGATGTATTTTTAATATGATACTATGTTCGATAAATTCACCTGATATGTCTCTTCTTGATGTATGTTGCTTACTTTTATTATTATGTTCTTATATCTTTTTTTGTTTGACTTTTGAAAAAATATTCAGTGGGTTGTCCTCTGCAATGATATGCTTTTGGGCAGGTTGCCATGAAAAGTTAATTTGCGTTTCATTTTCATATCAGATAAATTAACGGGGGAAACAATTTAGAGGGCTGTGTTTTGTATTTTAAAAAATACCCTGAATAGTTGGCCTACTGTTCCTTACCGTAGTGTATAGTCCTGGAAGAAATGTGGTCTTGTTTTTGGTGGATTCTACTATAATGAGAATACACCAACACATTGAAAGTTAAATTAGCATTCCATTTTTCAATTAGCATATCCAATGATGATTGCTGATTTTCTTGTTGGGGTTGAAGGGGGTATTTGCACATTTTAAGTAAAATATTTTATGTTCAAAGCTGCACATAAGGCCAAAAATGAGTTCTATCAAAGGCCACTACTAATCCCTCCAACCTTCGTAAGGCCGCAACTATTCCCTCCAACCTTCGTAAGGCCACTACTATTCCCTCCAACCTTCGTAAGGCCGCAACTATTCCCTCCAACCTTCGTAAGGCCGCTACTATTCCCTCCAACCTTCGTAAGGCCGCTACTATTCCCTCCAACCTTCGTAAGGCCGCTACTATTCCCTTCAACCTTCGTAAGGCCGCTACCCTTCCCTCCAAACGGGATATCTCTGTTTGGATCAGCGCGTGGTGCTCTGGCCAGGGGAGTGGAAGGTCACAGGTTCAAAAACCTTTAAAGAGTATAAGCAACCAAGAAGTGGCTGCATTTTGGTTTTAATTAAACAGACACACAAGAAGGGCTATAAAGTAAACAAAACGTGTCACATTTCATCCTAGATGTTCCTCCTGGGTCAGTTGTCAGCCAGGCAGTGTACCCCCCTCCCCTTCTCTCACCCCCAACACACACACACTTTTCCCTCAGTGTGGTTTCATGAGCTATAAAATTGGACAGCATTTCATAGCATGTACATTATTCAATTAGTTGACCATACAACAGAAATTGTACCTGGGTTTGGACGCTGAAATTGTACCAGGAACAGACACATTACAGGGCCATCTGGGAGCGAAACAATTTGAGGGCCCCCCACTTGATTGGGCAGATATTGATGTCTCATGACATAATGTTTCCATCCTAGACTGCATTAGGAGATGATCATGGCCCACATAAGACATAATGATTATAACAGATGGCTGAGTCCAAGACTCTACATGCAGTGTGATTGGTTGGTTGAGTCCAGGACTCTACACACAGTGGGATTGGTTGGTTGAGTCCAGGACTCTACACGCAGTGGGATTGGTTGGTGTAGTCCAGGACACTACATGCAGTGGGATTGGTTGGTTGAGTCCAGGACACTACATGCAGTGGGATTGGTTGGTGTAGTCCAGGACTCTACACGCAGTGGGATTGGTTGGTGTAGTCCAGGACACTACATGCAGTGGGATTGGTTGGTTGAGTCCAGGACTCTACACGCAGTGGGAGTGGTTGGTTGAGTCCAGGACTCTACACGCAGTGGCAGTGGTTGGTTGAGTCCCGGACTCTACATGCAGTGGGAGTGGTTGGTTGAGTCCAGGACTCTACACGCAGTGGGAGTGGTTGGTTGAGTCCAGGACTCTACACGCAGTGGGAGTGGTTGGTTGAGTCCAGGACTCTACACGCAGTGGGAGTGGTTGGTTGAGTCCAGGACTCTACACGCAGTGGGATACAGAAGGACGAGCAGGCAGAAGAGGTTGTGTGTTGTAGAGAACGGCGGTTGGCTAGGCGAGGACAAGGCCATCGGAGGAAGTCTGAAAGCACGGCCCTCCCCCAGGGCCTATTACCGTACTATATACCTACCACTGGTTCACTACATCTGGGTGTCCTGTGTATGCGTGTTTGTGTATGCTTGTGTGTGTTTGTAAGGCATGCAAGGAGGGGGGGGGGGGTGTGACACTGTGTATTAGTCTTGACGTATTTGGGTAGCAGCAACCTAAATATCTCTCTAGGGTTCATCTAGTACTCGGTCCTGCTCTGTATGGGGCCACTGAGGACAATTCTCTGTTGCCTGGCCTTTGGACACACAGAGGGTCCCGTTAGAACCCGGGATTTTATTGGAAATATGTAGTGAGCAACATTTTCGCAGAGGTTTAGCAGTGGATGTGTGTGCCAGTCACAAAACGAAAGGTTGTGTTGCAAATCCTCTGCTCGTGACAATTAAGACCGTTGTCTGTGATATTGCTGTGGGTGTTCATCTCTCTGTGTGTCTGTATTTCACATTTGAAACGCTGACAATCCCTTCTGAACGCATAAACATCTCAGGGGGAGTGACTCAGGCTGTTACTCTCCCTCAGTGGAATCCCCAGTCAAAAGGAAGGCTTGTTTTTTTGGAAGAGAACCGACAAGTCCTACGAACGGACTCACTCACGCTCGGGGGACAGATTTTTGGTTTCAGTCAAGGCAGGATTTCTTAAGAATGCATGTGTTTAAATGTGCGTGCGCGCGTGTGTTTGGAGAGGGCGGGGGCGAGGTGTGGGGGGGGGGGGGGGGGGGGGGGGGGGGGGGGGGGGGGGGGGGGGGGGGGGGGGGGGGGGGGGGGGGGAGTGTGTCCTCTGAACCTCTGATCTTGGCCTTGGGAGGGAGGCGGAGCTAACGACACACACACACACACCGTGCAGCTGGTCAGGCCTGGCCATGGCCATGGCCGCGGCCCGCTCCTGATGAGGGGTAGATCCACACACCGCCAAAAGGGCAAAACATTTACCGGGGGGGCAAACACAACACCCACTCAGTGCAACCGCTGTACCTTGTTCCTTCCCGACTCCAAAGGTACAGTGCGCTGCCATCTAGTGGACAGAGGGCCCTCTGCGTCTATCCCCTTCCTCACAGCATCTCAACCGACAGCCAACACAACCCCCCCCCCCCTTCCCGGCCCCGGCCAACCCTTCCAGGTCCCGCGGCTCCTCCGGTCTGGATGTCGCTGGCCGCTCCACCTCACATTGGCCCAGCGGAGGCCTTCTGGTTCCCAGGAGAAAGTGACCCTCGAGGGGCCTGGAAATAAAAATAACCCCTTGCCTGGCAGCCTGCTTGGCCTTCAGAGCAGCTGGCACACGGAACAACAATGAGCCGATCCATCACAGGACAGAGTCCGGCTAGCTCAGCTCAGGGACAGGAAAGTATCCTAATATCCTACATTATATCCTATCCTGTTAAAGCAACCCTGTACTACACCCCTGGTCTTCATTTTCCTCCCAGCTTGCTTCAGCCCCCCCCCCCCCCCCCCTGTCAAGCCCGGAGGTGGATTGATGACACCGACCCGCACTGAAAACAAACAGTAGACATGCTGCTTCTCGGTCACTCGGCGACCCTGACCCCTGACCTTAGACCTCTAACACACACACACACAGACACAGGCGTGGTGCTGTTTGTTGATGTGTACCCACGCACACGGGTCAGTTCCTAAAAGGCACCCTGCTCCCAGAGCTAGACTTAACACAGACCGTCGCACACTCACAACTCGCGCGGTCTCACCACCAAGGTATGCAAATGGGAGGGGGGGGGGGGCTGACAGGGTGTTGTGAGGTTTCGGGATTGAAAGACGATGGCAGTGACACCATTTAACAACTATTCAAAAAACGGTCCAAATCTGTGTTTGTACAAATACGTTTGGAACCATCGACTCTTGTGGAATATAACTTATAAATGTTTCAAGAACTTAGTTTAACAATCGCACTCAAGTCAAGACCCAAAATGCAAAGCAACTAAACTCAGTGCAGTTTTTAGAAGAATATGGTTAACTTTCTTAATCATTGACTGATTTCCATGAGTAAATAGGTTTTACAGTCTTACTATACCACTGATTTATGGGAGTAAATAGGTTTTACAGTCTTACTATACCACTGATTTATGGGAGTAAATAGGTTTTACAGTCTTACTATACCACTGATTTATGGGAGTAAATAGGTTTTACAGTCTTACTATACCACTGATTTATGGGAGTAAATAGGTTTTACAGTCTTACTA
>JACXGK010004117.1:24696-40450 GCA_016801125.1 Novumbra hubbsi | reverse complement strand
GGGGGGGGGGGGGGGGGGGTTGAAGTGTTAAGTCACTAAATTTATCATGACTGGCCTACCTCTCCTGTCAGATCCATTTTTCTTCCACATGCTAATTAGTGATATCTTCCACCCCAGTCCCTCATGTCCACCCCCCCACCCCCCACCCCCACCAAACTATAAACACCCCACTCAAAAGCCCACTGCTCCCTTCTGCTCTCCGAAGCTGGAGGCCTTGCCCCTCTCTCTGGAGGAGAGCTGGTTTGTCAATTCAAGGCGAGCGCCCCCATTAGCATGTTAATCCACATCAAACAGCCCAGCCACAGCTCCCCTGGCTTCTCTCCCCTGATTTACACGTGTCCCTTCCTCCAGACCAAGCACAAACACAACAAGAGTTGATGATCATTAAACTGAAAGAGCCAATCCGGGAATTCATTTCACTAGCCGAATCCTTTAGCTGTTTACCCAAAAAAGGTCAGGCTAAAGAATTTTGATTATGTTTTTTTTATTTACAGATTGCTTGTTTTTACAGGTTTACAATGTCACCTTAAGAGTTTTAATTTATTGGGATATTATTCCTGAGGTACACATAAAACATCAAAGACATGACATAACCATTATAAACTAGACAACACACTAATTATTATGATACATTTAACAAAAAAATAACGATATATTTTTGGTTTAGACCTTATTTTACCATGTTGGCCATGTGTTGTATTGCGTGTCAGTCAATCATATTTTATGGCTTTGGCAAAGGGATCCTTCCACTCACACCATCAGTCTTACTTACAAACATGAGATGTTTAGAAACCACCTTTTCGTTTTTTGAAACATCCACCTATTATGGGATTATTTTGAAAATGTCTCAATAAGGTCACATTTCTCTCTTACCAGTACTATTTCTATAGTTCTAAAGAGATGTTTTAAAAGAGGCCCACTAAAACATAATAACATATGGACCAGCATCCATAAAAGTGGACTAGTAGAATAAGCACATTTATTTCTGCCACTGTTAAATATGCAGTCCTTTGTATTATGTTATGTTTGTTAAATACTCCAGAACACATTGTATTTAAATTTTAGTTCCTCAAATATGAAAACCGTGTCCCAGGGGGAAGAAGTTAGACAGACATCAAAAGCTTCATTTATACTTTTTTGTCCATTCTCTGATGCATCAACATTGAGATTTTGCATGAAAATGTAATGTCCGTAATGCTAAAATTGCTTTTAACAACACTTTGCAGAGGACTTATAAAGATTTATTTTTAAAGGGGGAGTTTGAAAAGAAAACTGAAAATGGCCTCTTAAAAACCTCTGAGTGAGATGAATAAGTGATATTGTGTTTCCGTTGAAAGGAAGGTTGCAGGAAACATGGCATGGGTGTGTGGCAGCACTACAGAACAGGCAGAGAGAGACATCATAATTCATATTTAAAGCCATTGTCCTGCCAGTGGGCCCTTTATTGACAACCGAGGCCTTGTATCTGCACTGAAGGCTGTAACTACATCCACATATGTAAGGCCATAAATCCAACTCAAACGAATGAGCGAGAGAAGAGAGAAGGAAAGAGTGCTATGCTTTGCCCACGATACTTTTGTGTGGAAAAATATAGTGGGTTGAACGCAAGGCTCAAAACTCTATGAAACTGTAGGGTTTATGAAATGGATTTTATGATGGCTTCAAGAAATTATTTTCATGATAAAATGGATAACAAGTCTTTGCCACATTTGACAAGATATTTTGGTACAAAACCCGTACAATACACATGAACTACTATCAATTATCCCCTTCCATATGTCCAACACATTGCATAAATCATCTGTCAACAAGTGATATACCCGGTTTAGAAAACATTAGTACAATGTTCAGTACGATGACGTTCACCAAATATTGGTATGTTAAATCCCACTGGCATGTGATTAAAAGCTTAACACCAGGTCAGAAGGTATTCATCGGGTTTCCAACCTGATAATTATTTCATGCATCCACATGCATCGTGTACTTTTCCAACTACAGTGACATCAAATATAATACGAAATAGAAGGCAGAGTCCGACTTGTGCTAACTTTTTATTTTTAACTCCTCGTTTCTCAGAGGCTAGCCAGGCACAGCTCCAAAAAACTCTAGCATGCAGAAGATCAGAGAACATGGCCGCCGCATCGAGCCTCGCCTGCTACCATCAATCACACCCCAAATGGCTTCTTTGACACGCCCACTACTCATTCTGCACCCTGCCGGCCTCGTGACCACCATCTTGGAAATAACCAGTGGGAAGAATGCATGTTGATTGGGATCGGAGTGGGTGGGATTTAAATGAGTACACATCTTTACAACAGGATTCCATACACATCGTCCGGCGAGCTGGACCGGA
This sequence comes from Novumbra hubbsi, assembly GCA_016801125.1. Taxonomy (NCBI): domain Eukaryota; kingdom Metazoa; phylum Chordata; class Actinopteri; order Esociformes; family Umbridae; genus Novumbra; species Novumbra hubbsi. The sequence continues at coordinate 38,097 of JACXGK010004117.1, read as the reverse complement.
CAGGTTCCAGGTCGACAAAAGCAGCGCGCGAGGGCGCGCATTGACATCACGTGGTTAAAAGCTTTAAGTGACCGCTTCTAACCTCCCATCCTTCCTTCACACTCGTCTCTTCTGTCTCTCTCTCTGTCTTCCAACCCTCCCTTCCTCCCTTCTCGTCTCTCCACCTGCCACCCTCTCCCTCCCTCACCGTGCGGAGGCAAGAGACAGATTTACAGCGACTGTCAAAGCCGGGGATGACAGATAAATTAATCTTCTCTTCATGAGTTTACATCCCCGGCATCTGGGCTGCTGATCTGGCCCTAACAAGCACCGGGGTCTGGGCTAGCTGTCTTTTAGAGCTGATGTTTTCATGGCCAGAGATGAATTACCCTGTCATGCGAATCTATTTATACTGCCGTTAGGAGAGGGAAAGGTGGGGCTCATCCAGCGTGTGGCTCTAGACTTGGGACAGACAGGTTTCATGGGTTAAGGTCCCCTTGAAGCATCTGGTGGGATCGGGTTCTGTCGGCAAGGCCATCCGTCCGTCTGTCCACACCGGACGTCCATTTTGGAGGATCTTTGTTATGCAATACTGTCTCTGTGAGGTTCGGCAGGGCCCTGTGGACAGAGGCCATTATCCAAGTCTAGAAAAACCCAAAGACGGTTGATATGATGTGGAAACCAGAGGCAGGAAGGGAGTCTTAATAGACAGACAGGTATATTTTCTCAGGGCAAGAGACAACTTTCATTCTACTGTCATGAATGATTCGTTTTTTTTGTACATTTTGAAATTAGCAGACATTCTTGCATGGTAGGGTTGCCTGGCTACCAAAACTCCATGCTCTTGCAGAATACCATGCCGTGCCCATGGATGTTGCCTCTGCAGGCAGTCTGGATCTGAACATCACCCAGGAGACATTTGGTTTACAAAAATGGCCGACAGGATATATCTGAGGGATGTATAATTTGGACCAGAACAGAAGTGAGTACATACAACCATCCACCATAGATATGCAGTTCTTCACTTTTGACATAGAGACATGTTTTGCAGGTGCTATTTAATTTAGCTGCCATTTGAGGACCTGTGAGGCATCTGTTTCTCAAACTAAACTATCCTCTTTCTCTGTGGTGCACCAGGGCCTCCCATTCCTCTTTCTATTCTGGATAAAACCAGTTTGCGCTGTTCTGTACAGGGAGTAGTACACAGCATTGTACGAGTTATTCAGTTTCTTGGCACTTTCTCGCATAGAATAGCCTTTATTTCCCTGAACAAGAATGACTGAAGTTTCAGAAGAACGATAGTTTCTGGCCATTTCAAGCCTGTAATCAAAACACACAACGGCTGATGCTCCAAACACTCGACTAGTCTAAAGAAGGAACGTTTTATTGCTTCTTTAAATCAGCACAACAGTATTCAGCTGTACTAACATAACGGCAAAAGGAACTGAAACTGTATACACATATCCATTTATAGTTTGTATATATAGAGAGAGAATATTCAAAACACAGTCAGCATAAAAGGTAAAGACATGGACAGGGATCTCTTTCAGAGTTGAGTTGTGCCTCAAACTGCTGATGAAAGCCAAGCCAGATGACTTTCATGTTGAGGTACTGTACTGCTCTGTACGTCTAAAACTCTGTGCTGTAATTCATCTTAAAATGGATGGCTCTGTCACCTGGACTAACACGTCGCTGAGAGAAGCCATCAATAGTTTTTGTCAGAAACTGCACACCGCGCGAGACGACTCATCAATCACCATTTACATAAAGCAAAGAGCTGCTTTCTATGTGAAACTGCCAACCAGCCAGTCAGGCAGTTGGAGAGGGAGGAGGTTGCTGCAGAGCCTGTCTCAGATAAAAGGCTGTGCTTTGTAAGCCCTCTGAGACAGTGTGCAGGAGTCAGGGAGCCATATGATGTCAATCTACCAACCCATCGCTTTTGGCTAAATACCAACGAGATATACATAAATGCATAAGAGCCAGGAATGTTTACTTCCTAGGCCTAAATCTATAAGAAGCAGTGCCAAATTCAAAATATATTGGTAAGAAAACAAATAGGTATTCACATTATACTATATTAATATTAAACAACATTACATATAGTAGTAGTAGTTAATAGTTCAATGCACATACCGCTACATTAAAAATGACAATGTATAATGTTTTGTGTAAAAAAAAGCTTGAAAAAAAAGTCTTCACCTTTCTAATAATAACCCCGCCACCACCATCACAGACACACACACACACACAGACACACACACACGTTAAGAATTCAATTTGGAAGCCATCATCACCAGCAGCTAGGAGGACAGGAAAGTCATATTGCTGTAATGCTCAGATTATCAATCATCCTGACAGTTTATTGGCGTTATCACTGTACCTACCATTAACATGATGTCTGGCCCAGATTGTCAGCAGGAGCCAAACACTAAACAGACCAGGATTAAAATGCACATCCCAAACTACATTGCCTCTGTGGCATAGATTGCCTCGGACTGACTACAGTACAACCGACTATGCCACTGACTTTCATTTATAGGACACGCTGTCTGTCAGAATGGGTGTTAAGTCCACACAGCCAAGCTGACAAGACCATAGATAGTGTCAGTGTGTTGTGCTAAAGTAAATGCACAAGCTTTCTCTGTTTAGCACATCCCACTGAGTCACCATACTAGGCCCATACACTAAGCATGTGCCCTATACCAGTGTTGACTAATGAGGCACAGCAAGCACAATTACTGTACAATCATGTGAACGACTGTAATGGATAAAGATTACCATGAAAAGAAATAACAGACCAGACAAAAGTGTGGTGCATGTAGGTTGTGGTAGTCAGGCATCATGAAGGTGCTACTACGGTCTTAGATCCATAGAGCCTCTATGTGGTGAAAAACATTGCCGGTCTGGTGAATACAGGTTCCTGTAGCATTGTGCTGATTGCAGTCAGGATGTTTCAATACCGGTATTAGCCAAGGGACCCATCCTGGTATTAACGCTTCAGTTTACCCTTTATTACATGGATGTGTCTAGAAGGATTATGCGGGTCACAAGGCCCGCACTTGTGCTTGGGATTGCCATCCTCCTGAAAGGAGCATTTTCTTGCAAGCTTCCGTTTTTTTAGCCGACTGAAGCTGGTTCTATTTTAGAATGTTTCTGTAATTTCCACAGTCCGTTCTTCCTTCCATTTACCAATATGCCCATCGGGGACCAATTACAGTCCCGGCTCTAGCCTTTTGGGGCTCTAAGCATAACTTGATTTGGGGCCCCCTCGCACCTAGCGACCTAGCAATCGCTTATGCCTAGCGCTGGCCCTTCCTACTGATGAGAAGCATCTCAACAGCAGGACGTTGCTACCACCATACTTCACTGTAGGAATGGTGTGTCTTGAGGCATGGGCAGTGTTAAGTTTGCAGCACATATATTGGACTTATCTGACCAGAAAATGTTTTCCCACATTGCAACTCAGTCCCTCTCCTGCATGCAGACTGGACATGATTGATGGGTGTATGTATTCCAGCCACTGAAATCTGTAGCTCCTTTAAAGTGATTGTTTTGTAAAAAAATTAAAACATTTTGGCCAACACTCAAAGTGGTAGGTGTGGCGCAAACCTAAAATTGCCCATGACTCAAGACACACCATCCCTACAGTGAAGTATGGTTGTGGCAGTACGCAGAGAAGCCAAGACGAATGGGAATAAATCAGTCCCATACTGTGTGCAAAGCTGGTGCATATTTATTCCAAAATAGTACGAGCTGTTATTGCAGCAAAAGCTGGCTCTACCAAAATATTAACACGTTTGGGGTTGAATACTTAAGCAAGCAACACGTTTGTTTTTGTTTTTCACAAATGATTTCCAACATAAAATAAATGTCACCTTAAAATAACTTATTTAGATTTTCTAAATAAAATATCAAACAGAATGTAACAAAAATAGTTATTCAATAAACCTGAGAGAATTAGTTAGGCCTTTGAATGTGTTTGTATATAGAGTAAAAGGTAAAAGTATTTGTACAGTGAAACATTGTAGTTTCTTAAGTTTTGTTTTTCGCAGAACCTCGGATAACCCATTTTAAAGTGCCATTTCCTCTTGTTCAGATTCAGATATTTTACTTTGACATTCCAACAGTTATAAACTTGACCATAGTCATTTGGCTAAACAGTTAAGATCATCCCAAATTCACTGCCTAATAACAGCCCTAGGTAATAGGCCACGCAGAGTGGTCAGTTAGAAGGCTATAACACTGGGTCTGCAAAGACCGTGGACGGAAATCCATTTTTGTCTTTCCTTGCTCTAGCTCATCTGACATCATTGGAAAAGTCTTTAGCGCTCAACTGATATGCTAATGCAGATACAGTTCATGAGTAAACGTATTAATAGGACCAGTTGTGCTATCAAAGTAATTTTGGTGGCTCTTGCAAACTCCAGCGAGAGCAACAAATATCCATAATTCAAAAGATCTTGACAGTTAAAAGGCTGTTAATGGACGTTTAAATGCTAGCACTGTTGCCAAGCTGTTGAGCAAGGCCATAACGTGGAGGGAAATGCCTCCTCGAAACCTTTAATCAGACAGATTTACAGCAAACACACCACTCAACCGCTAATGCTTAAAGAGAGAAAAATACAGTTTCCAAGAAACAAAAATAGTTTTGCAGGAAGAGTTCCCTTTTCCTGCATGCAAATTTGACAACATTGTATTTTTCCTAGGTACATGCACACAGAGGTCTTTAGTCAGTGTTCAACTTAAAAATAATCATTTCCTAAATGGGCTCATCAGTGTTTACTTGATTGTCATACAGATGTTGGAGTTACTTCCATAATCTGCACTAATTTCTATGCACTTGTGTAAGCAGAACAGCAATGAATTCACCAATTTGCATTAAGACAAAGAGCTCAAAATCCCTAACATCATATAGATGTTACTTCAGGTACGTCCATTCTAGTTATTCCATCTCTATGGTCCTAGTATCTTTTGTTACGGTCACTTAAAGAACCAATGACACACAGCGCTCGTTCTATATGGATCTCAGGATCCCTCCAAAACATCTCATTGTGCTAAGAGTCTTGACAAAGAAATACAATGATCTAAAAGATAGTTTGTGCCATTCATCTGCAACATCGAACAATGTTGTCCTTTCTGTCCGAGACCAGACCCCACAGTCATTTGTTATCACAGTATCACAATGAGCTTGTATAGAAAACATTAGGCTTCACATTGCTCCTCTATTTAAAAGAAATTATATCATGTTGTGTTTTGGCACAGGCATTGACAAAAGCCATATTCGAGCTGCAAATAAGAAACACTGGGTATTATTATAGCTAGGGATGGGACGACGTCAGTACTAATGGAAAATACTCACGATTATGACATCGTAGAGACATTCCATGAACGGGATAATCATTAATCAGGCTAGAGACCTGGAAAGGCAAAAGACAATGTGAACTGCGTTTCCTCCAACGTCTTTTCTCACAATGACTTCCTGTTTAAGGGAGGAAAGAAACGGTGTAAAGAAACAGACAGGCTGATCGAAGGAAGCCTGTGGCGATCTCGACTATCCCGTCTCCACAGGGGCTATTTTACAAGTGGAGCGCACATCTCTCGTTTTATGCTACTATGCCACTAAACATCTCTGCAATGTATTATCAATGCTGCTGAATGGCTCTGCTAGTGGGCAACCAGACACTAAGAGATGTCCATGTTCTTGCACTAAAAACCTTTCTTATGATTTCATAATGACCTTTGAAATACACAAGAACAAAACGAATGTAATGGAGGAACATCCAATCAGCTTTGAGCTGTTACTATAGAAACCAGAATTGTTATTGGGCTGACAGTCCCCCTGTCTCTTAAAAGTCCCCATCCAAGCCCTGCTATAATCGGGATAAAATCGTATATCGGGATCATTTTGGCCAGGATAATCGGGGCATGAAATTCTCATATCGTCCCTCAACTAATTGTAGCAGAGCAGCTGCATTACTCAGCTGTGCTGTTTCATTTCTAACTCCCTTATAGGCATGAAATAAAAACAATGTTTGATGATTAGCCATGTAAGTGGGGGACCAGACATCTGAATATGTTGCGTCATTTCTGCCTCATACCAATGCTGATGGGTTTGGAGCACAACGAGGCAATGTTGTTGTATTTATTTCATGTTAAAGTATGACTGCAATGCAATGAAAAAAAGCAACATTTGTCACTACAGATTTAGTAGCCGAAATAAATTATACCCCCCACACACTATCCTAACAACGCATGGGTTCAAAAATCGGTGTGTTTTATTGACCAATTTCAAGAAATACCAGCAGTATCGGCAAAACAAATGGGCTTAATATATCACAACTGAGGCAGAGAGAGAACTCCGTTTTGTCACCCAAATAGGGAGAAGGGGAAGACATTACATCTCAGGAGGACACTAGTCTCATGATTCGCCTAGTCATGTCCTGATTAGCGCAAGTCTCCTCTCCTGTAAGTAATCAATTGGTTTCAAATGTTTAGTTACAGTGTAACGCAGAAATTGTGACTGTGGGTCAGAACAAATCAAGGCATTGGTATACATCAGGTTTTACCCATGTACTCGCTTAATATGAGGTGAACATCCGTGAAGTACAATAGTAATGAGGAGTATTGAGATTCTCCACAATGCAAGTTTGATTGAACATCAACGTGTACACGGACTATGAGGCAAACTCCAGGCTCTCCGCTTCGCCTGGAATATCTGCTTGGTTGTAACTCACTAGTCCGCCTCCCCCGTGAGCAATAGCTCTCATTAATCCCCCTGTACAAAAAAGCCATTAATACAGCGACCGAGCTGACATTCTTGCCCTCACACAAAAGGGAACTGGGACTAGGTTGGATTGAAACGTCACACATTACAGAAGCCATTATCTTTAGCCGCCAGCATCATTGTGAATGAGAAAAGACTAAGAGGGTGGTAATCCTGGTCTAATAGGCAAAGTAAAGAGAGAGAGAAAAGGAAACTGGGGGACTGGGTCAGATCACTTGTATCTTTTACGTTGTCTTTGTGGGCCGAAGAATGAATTCATATTTTATATTATCCCTCAATGAAATGGGTTTCAGATGTTGGCTATAAGAACAAAATAAAATCGCTATTACAATCATCCTAAATTAAGGATGATATTCAGAAGGTCTGGATAAACAGAAGGGTTTCCTTTCTTCTGTTGTCACACAATATCGACATATTCACACTGATTGTTCTGGTAGAGGCCGAGAGGGAGAGACAAAAAAAGAGCCTTTCCTTTTAATTAAGTGGCCTGTCGGTTATAGCATTCCTTAATCTTTAAACCAGGGAGCTAAACTCAACTGGCATCTGTCATCAAATAGCTTGCTGAAAATAACCAGTGTACAACAAATCTGATTACTGGATCTGCAGTCAATCAATGGGAAGAAAATCCCCTCAGATCCTCTATGACTGCAGAGCTGCAGAACACTCATCCACCACATCCATCCATCAACACAGAGGTCTCCTTGAGGTCACCTGTCCTCCATGGTTCCAATATAAAAATTGTTCACAGCATCCATCTGCAGAAACCATTATCAACACAAAATGGCAAAAACAGGTTGGGAACTGAGGGGATGTGGGGACAAACCATTTTTAGGTATCATGAGTCAACAAATCACTTTGAAATCTGTATCGAATCATATTTCCAAATCATGATTCACGTCCTCACGAATCAATTGGTCATCAAAGCGCTCCCAAATACTTTTTTACTTTGCAGCCTGGATTCATTTCATGGGCGACAAGTTAACGAGACCGTGTTCTCCCCACGGAGCTCATCTCATCATTTTCCACCACAAGAAATCACGCGGAAACCCCTTTTGTGGAACGTCCAAACGCCTCTCGAAATTCGGCGGTCCAATCCCCTTCCCTCGCTCCCGGATATTCTGTTCAATCCCCAGCACCTCCGGCATCCTCCGCTGGGTTTTTTTGCAACTTCAAAAACACACCTCATGAAATAGTCAGGAGGTCTGTCTGACATGTGTCCCCCTGCCCTGATGGCATGCCTACACCAAAGGCCAGCATTGATTTCCTGTTGGGCCGGCTCGGATTGGCTCTCTTTAGGGATTAGCTGCCTGCCCACAGCCCCAGGGTTCGCTATAAAACTAATAATTAATTTAAACAGCCAGTCAGGCCCTAGTGTGTGTGTTTGTGTGTGTGTGTGTACGTGGAACGGAACGGTACCCGGCGGAAACTAAGAAACAGCGGTATGAGTGGACTCCGTAACGTGTCTGATAACAGTAACGATGACACCGACGCAACCCGTGTCCATTGTTTGGATGTGGTGTGGTATAGTGTACATCTTCTAAAGCCAGATGTACAACTATTAAAATTGGTTCGATATAGGTCAAATGTGAATACAGGTCAAATGTGAATAATTTTAATTGTAGTAAACCTATTAAGACTAGAGCAATTGTTATGACAACTTAAATATTGGAAAATAATATGTAAATACAATTTTCATTTCATATCAGCAACTACAAACACCGTAAGGCGACCTTGAAGGTGTATATATATACTCATTGAAGAAGTTGTTTATTAAACAAGCAATGTTGCTGGTGGTAGTAGAATTGCTTTGGTGCCAGTGTGAGATGATTTTAGTTGTTTCCCAACAGCAAAACTAAATTCCTACATCACGGTTTATTCCACTTCAATACACAGTGACATCATATTTAGACCTCAGTATCTGTTGGAAATGTCGCCAAATAAGGTGACGTGACAATTAGCATTTTCCCCCCTTTACACTATACATTTCTTGTAATCTCTGATGCAAATCTGGCAACAAGTAATCTAAATAAAACTATGGTATAGTAAAAATGCTCTATGTCTATATGCTGGTTCATCTTGAGTGACAGCCATGTCACAAGCCAATTAGGATTGAAGGAGTAAATATGCTGCATTGTTCAGTCTTCACAATCACACTTCATATTTGGATATGAATAAGACTGGGACAGTGTATTGAGGCCATAGATAGCTGTTAGCTAGCTAAACCAACACTGTTTTGAGAGAACAGTAATTCATTCTACAGATAGCCCACATAAAAATGTATCCACTCTGGATAAGAGTGTATGCTAAATGACCAAATACATATATAAACACTTGATGTCATGTGACTGGAACCACTCCCATCGTTGTGACATGGCGCCATATCCTGCTGAAAGTATCCATGTGATGAACGGTAAACTGGAGAAACTAAGGGATGTAACTGGTCAGCAACAGTGTTCAGGTAAGTGCTGGCATTTAAACATAGGTCAAGGAAAACAGACGGCATGCCATTACAACAACGCTAACAACCGGCACCAATGACACCAGCATTGTTTCATGGACAAATCCTAAAAGAAAATGGCATTTGTTGGTCCAGGACTCAATACACAAGTGCTGGTGAACAAGAGTTCACTGGAGCTCCTATTGTTTTCAAACTGATAAGAGTTGAATCCTGTGTTTGAATCCTGTGTTTGTCCGCAGCGGTAAACCATCAGTGACAAGAACTGACGAGTTAGGTGTTCCTAGAAGACGTCTGGCAGACCATCATCGTGGGGTGTGGTTATCGTCACTGCCTGTTTGATGCCAACTCCAGTCATTCTCCTGGGACCTCACATTAACTAGCTGTTTGCAATACCAATGGACATGTTTGGTTTCTTGCGCCATTCTCAGTAAACCCTAGACATTACTCTGATTTAAATGCACTGGATGATACTGGAACCAACATGTCTAGCACTGATAATCATAACATATTAAAAGTTAAATACTGAGCAAAAGCCAATTACCTCACGGTTGATATCAGTAAGTTTGTGAAGGGGGTGGTATATCTACTAAGCAAATCCCAAAAGCATAAATTATCGAAGAAATAAATAAATGGACCAAATGCAAGGTAGTCAAAGACAGTCGAAGGGCAAAAGATTTAGCTCGGTTTTTCTTGGTTAAATGCTAATTATTGTAAATGCAATTGTTCTGTTTAAATGTATGTACTCCATTAGATCACTAAGACTGAACGACAAGAAGTTACCATCTGCGGTAGTAAGAACATCCTCTTTCCTCAGACATATAGTGCGTGTGGACAGAACTCTTATGCAGAAAACACCTCGTTTTGGGAGCAACCAAACAGCCAAACTAACCAACAGATGTCTGCCCCAGTCTTCCTCAGACCTGTGAAATCCCTCTCCCTCTCTGCCAATCTTCCTTCCTGCCGGCTGGGTTTCAGAAACACGGCAAAGAGGAAAGTAAAGGGATTTATCCACCTCTCTCTCTACACTCTTTCACCTACTCTATTCTGTCTTCTCGTTCTCCAACTCTTTTATCTAGCTGACACACAAACAGCCCTTCCGATCACCAGTCTGCTCTGCACACCCTGTTGAGTCTGTCTGCAATGTAAAGAATTAGCATCATCCAGATCCTTTCTCTCTTCCCCCATTTCCCTGTTCTCCCTATTCTCCTCCTCTCTCCACCGCTTCATCCTGCTCCTTCTCCTCTTTAGATTTTCCTCCGCTTTTCCCCGTCATTTACTCTCGCTTCAAACTTCCTCCTCCACTCCATTCGCAACCTCCTCTGTGCCTTATTCTTGTCCCCCTTGCACTCCTCTTTCCCACCTCCTCCTGTTATTCCTCCTTATTGTTTGGTGTTTGTTTTGAAGCCTTTTAATACAGAGGCAGGGTTCTGACTGCTGAGGACCCAAGAGCCCCGGCACCAGACAGTAGTAAAAAAGAAAGGACTGATTTCAATGCCTGGAGTACAAACACTCTTTCACCACCAGCACAATTGCCAAGGGAAAACTCTTTAAACAGCTCCAACCGTCTGGACAGACAGAAAGGAGGGTGGATCAGAGGGATCCAGGCCTACAGTCAGATGTTGATATAGTCAGTGTCAGACACAGATACACTGAGTTCACATTGAAAGACAGTAAAAAAAAAAAAAAGACTCAGTGGTGATCAGAGCCACTTCACACACCCTAATGGGACGACTGCATCTATGAAGAAAAAACAAATAAGGGCCTAAAATGGACACTCCGTTTCACAGGGAGATTATTCCAGAACTGGAATACACATGTCAGCTGCCTAGATGCGGAACGGCCCGCCACTGTTTCTTATCTCAACATGAGCCTCAGTAAAACAAGAAGGAATGAGGCAACGGACCACTGATGTGTTGCAGCCTGACCATTAAACCCCCCCGTTCAGTCTGATGGATGTCATATGTATGCACGTCATGAACGCTATCTCTAGACTTTGATTCTAGGTCCTTCCGATAACAGCATGTTTTATAGAGTGTTGTTTCTCATGCGGCTGAAATGAAGTGAGTAACAACTAACAGCTAAAACGCTCAACAATGGGGTTTGAAAGAGTGAGTGATAAAATGAGAATGTGTGAGAGAATACAAGAGTGTGTGCGAGGGCGACAGGGAACCAGAGGGTGTGAGAGGGAGTGAGGTATAGAGTGACAGGGAGTGAGGTAGAGTGCGAGAGAGTGGGATAGAGAGTGAGGCAGAGAGCGAGAGAGAATGACAGGGAAAGAGGTAGAGAGCGAGAGAGTGACAGGGAGTGAGGTAGAGAGCGAGAGAGTGTGACAGGGAGTGAGGTAGAGAGTGTGACAGGGAGGGAGCTAGAGAGGGTGAGAGTGTGACAGGGAGTGAGGTAGAGAGCGAGAGAGTGTGACAGAGAGAGAGGTAGAGAGGGAGAGAGTAATGAGGAAATCAAACAAAAGTCCTCCCAGAGACAGAGATACATTCCTTCTCTATTCCATCTACCTAACCAGTATCTGGCTGTGGGAAATAGAAGGAGAGAACAGTCAGGGGCTTTTATAAGGCAAAGCTGTAAAAGATGTCACTGAGTTTATCTGAAATGTAAATGGAAAATGAGTTACAGCTGTGTTGAGAATGTGCTATAGCTGTCCAGACATAGAAAGAGTTTAAAGCCTTCTAACTGGGGTGAGGCAGGAGAAGAGATGAAGGAGAGAAACCTTAACTCCATCTCAGCCTGTGAGGTTGGATTGGTGGTGTCTGCAAAGCAATCAAATTAGGTGGTCCACCCTAGTGTATAAGCCCTGTTGTTCAAGGGTGCTTTTTTCAGACAGCATTTATGGCAGCACATATTTTCTACCAATGATGATGATGGAGGGTCTGAGGGCTTCCCCAAGGTGCTGCGGTTTAATCTTTCCACTGTCAACATGTTTCATGTGGCCCTCTTAGAAAACTCTTAACACTGCAGGAGTTACAATCATCCGCTAAAACTTTTGTGGGGTGAACTTTATGTATGTATCCGTCTTCCGTTCGGAACCCCCTCTTCTCTCCAGTAGGGTACTGTGGAAAGTCGAGTAAGAGCCGTGGAGCATAGAGCGGCCATATGGTCCAGGCAAGCAAAAACAGGAGAGTAGGAAACTCCTTTGTTCGGCTTCAAGGGGGCTCTCAGGCACTGTTTTTTTGTTCTTCCCTGTTTGAGACGTCTAGTAGAAGAAAGGTTGTCCAGCCTTTTTCTTTACACTCCACCCCAAAGTAAACTATTCCAGGGCCTCCAGTTGGTGACATCATCGATCCGAAACATACGTGCTAGATGAACCATGACCAGGAGAAGTTCTGGAGACGTTCCCCTACATGCTCGCTTCACTGTATCGGAGTGTAAAACAAAAAAGTAGTCAGGTAACCGGTGCAAACGTCCATATTCATCTCACATACATCCTCCACCTCGCCTGTCTTTTGAAATCGGTAGAAATAAATGATCAGGGATGAAGACGGGTCACCATTTTGGGATTTGTCCTCTGGTTCAGTACATATGTTTCCAATACGAAGGTTATGGACAGCTCACTGCCAGCTGTAATCATCTCCCGTTTACACTCATTTAAAAATTCACACACTTATGTCAAAACTGAACAACACATTAGCTTGCCACAAATCGCCAACTTACTAAACATGTCACTAATAAATAATATATCTGCGATTTCCCCCTTCTTATTTACATGGTTTTATGGCAACAACTATGAGTTAGCGTTAAAGAATTAAATACGTGTTTAAATATGTAGGAGAAGCGAGATCTTAGCTTGAGGAAGTAGCTACAGCATGAGTTTATGCAATATTCACAGACTCTGGCAAGCGCTGGGGCCGCTATGAAAATAAGTAAGACACATGGACGATTTGTTTTGAACTTGTCAGAATAGAGAGAGAGTATGTCCGCCGCTGGCCCTATCAGGTCAACCCATGAAGATCCATCACTCGCCGTTGCGCTCTGCTAAAACGCTAAGGAAACATATTGTAGATTTTAAGAGCCTTTTTATTCCAGACTGTGTACTAAAACTAATTGGATTTGTGTCAATGGAAGGAATATCTCCTCCATCCCCGGGAAGGGCTTTGAACTCAATAGCTCTGACGGGTCAACGAACGAGCAGCACATGACAGAGTGGTTGGGGGGGGGGGGGGGGGGGGGG
>JACXGK010004117.1:0-24596 GCA_016801125.1 Novumbra hubbsi | reverse complement strand
ACCACAAAAACCACTGGCATGTTCCTAAACAATGACAAATAAATCCCATCCAATAACAGGGGAACCGGTGACAGTTGGCTGTGGTAAAAAACTAAGTACTGAAACAGAATCCTCTTTCTTCCTTCTTCTTATCCGCTTTCCCTCACTCCCTCCATCCTTTCCTTCCAACTATTTCTCTTCATCGCTTAGTATATCTTCTGTCCTCTCTTTCTCTCCTTTCCTTTCACCCCCTAACTCCCCCTCCCTCACTCGCTCGCTCGCTTCCTTGAGCCAATAAACCGTCAGCCTTTCTCCCCAACAGTGTTGGCTGTGTGTCAGCAGTAAGGCCTTAAAGGCCTGCCACAGAGGGCTGAAGGACCCGTAAATCTTTTTCAGTGTCAAGTGGCATGCCATACATCTTGGGATAGAAACAAAACGTGACTCACTCATAGAATGGAATGACACCGGTGCCAGGTATATATTTAATTTGAACAAAAGGAAAATAAAGATGTTCCAGTTCATTCTAGAACCCAACACCACTAAGGCTAGTGAGCATTCCTTTGTAGAATGCCTCTAGAAGTCTGACACCAGAGATCCAACAGTAATTTTGGGATGAGTCCCTCTCGGTCATCAGTAGGCTATCGTTGTGACAGACATAGGGATGTACAGTGTGTTGGTGAAAGAACAGCCGGAAAGTGACCAGAGAAATAAGACCAAGCCACACACATGCAGATCCAATCATACACAGAAGAGCAAGGGTGTTATGCTTTGTGCATCTATGGCTGCCAATGGAACTGGCAAATTTGTCTTCATTGATGATGTGACTACAGGTCTTCATGGACATTTCCGAAATATGATTATTCAACATCCAGTAACCATCTGATACCAAGTCAAATCACACATGGTGGCCACAGATCTTGGATCGGAGAGAAAGGTGAGACACCAACTATACACAAAATAAGACAATATCCCTATGATATGCAATCACATTTTTTTATTACTACAAGGTGTGGGGATTTGGACTGTTATAAAAGAATTATACACAATTGCAATGGATATGAAACACTTTACTTTTAAAAGCTCTTCAGATACTAAAAGTATTTTTCATAATTCAATTTTTGTCACAAGTGATTGTGCAGTATACCTTGTAGGCTGTATTAAAATGTATGTGATACCAAACGTCATGATGGCATACATTTTAGTAAAATTCTAGGTTGTACATTTAAAAAGACATGTCAGATTCAACATTGACTGCTGGGGTTTCCTCCTTCTGGGGTTCATTATGAGAATGAAGACATGAAGGTTTCCAATAGAACTGGCCCAGTCTTCTCCATGGTACCTGTAGTGTTTAATTACAGTCTGGATCAGTCCTGTATGTCACAGAGAGAGAGTTAGCTCCAAACTAGGACCATATTGCTGCCTCAATGTGGTTTGGCTGCAACGTGTGTAGAAGAGAAATGTTTTCTATCTGATACAAGATTGTCATCTTACCAAAACAGAGTGTGTAGGACTTGTCCGCGAGAACATTTCCAAACAAATTTGGACTGTACTAATGTTTTCCAGTTGTTGGCAGGAACAACTAGGGGAGGGTTCCCCCTGCATCTATTTCTTTGGGTTTTACATCCATTGTGGTCCCTCTGGCAAGCAGGATTTAATTTGACTAAGTGCTATGGTTCTGTTTACTATGACACATGGGCATCGAATGCAGATTTTGGAACCTTTGACAAACTCCTTCTACTAACACCCAACACACACACACACACACACATTTGTAACGTATTTAGCATGTCCCGGTCTCTCTAGGCGACGGTATGTTTTTGTTGTGCTTTTTACTCAGCATTGATAAACATTTGCTAGATAACAGAAGCTGGATAACCCAACACAGCGGTAGACGTAAGCTGGCCCAGATACATTTCTGAAGAAAAAAAAGCATAGCGTTCCATGAGAGCAAAGCCAGTGGGCAAAACTGGGTTAAATGAGGTCATTAAAACAAGAAGTAAACTTGCTTAGTTTTTTCTGAAAATCAGAACGGTTTGACTGACTGGAACCATTGCCAGGATTAGAAGGTTTGACCATGTTAGAGGCACCACAAGGAGGGCTCATGCCGTGCTAGAATGCGCATTATGTCGCTGTTATTTCCTCCTTTTACAGGCCACGGTTTTTAATCAAGTACCGTGAGATTGTAAGTGGTCAAAAGACAAGGACGCACAAAGACAAACGATGGAAACGCAATTCAGATTGAAGATGGGAATAAAACATTCAGCATTTATTCCATCTAGCCATTTATCTCTCCAGTTTCTCCCATTCTGTCGCTACACTTTCCCCTGAGTAGTCCATCACCGTGGAAATTGTTCCAATGAAAATTAAGAGTGGTATTTTCAATAAGATGAAATTGATGTGAAACTGCATATAGCTTCTGATATGAATATATTGCTTCCTGGACAACCACCAGAGTTTTAGATTTGAAGGAACCCTGAATTGGCCCTAATTCAAGAGATACACATGCAGTTATCCAGAATATTACTCCTAAATGGGACTGATAGATCAGATATGAAATATATGAACCAGTAGCAGGTCACACACACAAATCCATTTACACACACACACATACACACATACACACACACGCACGCACGCACACTTACACCTGCAGTTAAGTGATTTGAGGACTTCAAACAGATTGTTTTCTACATTCTCGCCTCTCTCTGACACGTTATCTGCATATTGGCATCTCTGCAGATTGAACACTCAGCCAAGACAACGACAGTCTCTCTTCCCATTGTCACTTCTCATTTTAGCCCCCGTCTAATGCCTGCTCCTGGGCTCATGCCAATAACAGCCTCCCCCCCATCCCTCCTGGTTCCCAATCACACCCCCAGTGTCAACCTAGCTAAGAAGGAAAAGAAGCACTCATGTCTGTGACACTCATTTGTCAATTAGCAGGCTCCTCTCCCAGTCCACATACGGGGACTTGAAAGACCGAGTGCAGCTTGTGACGAATCAAGAACGACGGATGAGTGAGGTGCGTGTGGCCCAGTAATGCCATAACGCGCTTTAGATATGAATTTAAAAGGACACAGATGACAGGACATACAAGGTTTTATTTCATTTATCAATTGGATCCCTTCCCTGCTTTGTCCTCTTTTTTTCTCTTTCCATCGGACTACTTACGCCTCATTTTGACAGGCCAGGCCACATTTGAAGCACTTTGGTTTGAAGAAATGCGCGAGTTAGCATACTTGATTTGCCATTAAAATGCAAAACGTCTGCCATGTCTGGCATCCTGTAGCCTTAGCAGCCTGACCCTACACACACACACACACACACACACACACACAGGTGAAGGACTCATCAGCAATGTAAAATAATTACGTTGGCTGTTCTCGCTACAGCTTTCAGTAGGGGTGTATGTGTTTCATACATATGGTGGGCCTATCGTATATATCAACTGCAAAAAATGTCCAGGTGCTACAGATGGTTCTCAATGGATGCCTGTATACCACATGAGGTGAAGACACAGGCGTGTGTTGTTCTGGACAACAAACAATCATTGACCACGTCACCATCCCCATGTGCCAGGTTTTAAGGGGCGTAATGGAAACAGAATGTGAAGATAAAATAGTACGTTCATTACTTGGTTCTACATGGTGGGATTTTGCTGGTAACATGATTCAATTACGCAAGAACTGATGGTGGAAATGCCACGACGATCATATAGTAACCTGAAGTGACACCATGGGGTTTTATAGGCCTTCAACACTCTAGCTCAGAAAGGCATGCCATTTGTTAGGCTCCAGATGAAAAATATACATGACGATTTTTGTGAGAAAGGGGACACCGTCAATTGGAATACCTAAAATTATATTATTCTTTAGTTCTGTGCACGGTTGTTAAATATATTATATCCATGTCATAGTTAGGCTACAATTCAGCTATTGACGTGATACTACATAATAGGGACAACAATAGGAGTGCTTACTTTTCTTAAATGCTGGGGTGGTTGTTTTGGGTCTCAAAATCCAACTATAGATCAATCAAATGACTGATAGCACAACTAAACAATATTACAAAGCTATAGGCTAAAGTGCAGGTGCCAAAACATAGTCTTTGTGAATTATTTGTACTGTTTTCTTCCAATCTGTGACCAAGGCCCTGCATCGTTGTGATCCAAATCCAATTGAACTTGGGGGAGTTGATGTCAATATGTGTCTTCCAAGGCAAAACTGATAGCATTCTGGTGCTTATCACAGCCTCATACCTGGATTGAGCTCACAGGAACCCAAGTTGCCGCAAGCAGTCAGTAGAGGACAATGTGGCAAGGCAACCATATTCAGTTACTAACCCTTCCAAACGGTGCCAGCTAATAGCATCGCCCTCCACCAGACCCCTGGGCTAATCCAAGAGAAATGCTATGTGTGGACGGGACCTAACACTGCAAACTCCTAAAAAAACACTATTCCATGAATGAAGTACGGTGGTGGCAGTATAATGTTGTGGGGATGCTTCTCATCTCAGGCTGTGCATCTTGTTAAAATGGAAGGAAGGATGGAGTGTGCAAGATTACAACTCTGTGCAAAGGTAGTAGAATAATATTGGGCTCTACAAAAATATGAATGTGCAGCCTAGGGGTTAAATACTTATGCAACCAATGTTTTTAGGACAAACAGCAATGTAGGGAAGAATTAAGGCACGAGGAATATTCAAACTCAAACTGTGGGCAGCAGCGACTTGTTAGTCTCAAAGTCATTTTCCATCGAAAGAGAGAGTAGGAGGTGACACTTTTATGTTGCACTAATATAAATCACATACCGTTAACATGTATGCTCATGCTCTTAGCCACACTAGCTCCTCACACCTCAATTCTCAAATAACATTGTACAGCAGGGAACGCATTTGACCACCTTTGACAGAAGCGCAACAGTGGCTCAAGCAGTAACCGTCAGATAGGAGATGTGTCCACACAATGTATTCCTCATCGCCACAAAATGTCACGCACTCAGACACACACACACCCTATCTGACCTGAAACTAAGTGGACAACACAGTAATATCTACAATCGTCCATCCCCCGACACATCGCTGGGACAGCCAGACAGGTTGGCATGGGCCAAGAAGGTGTAGGTGTGACAGGATGATACACCAACGTCATCTCCAGGTATTACCTACCCAGCCACTCACTCGCCCGCACGCTCACGAGCACACACGCGCAACGTCATACATCAACCCTGTTCTCAGAACAACGAGACAGGGTTTGTACTCAAATCAAGGTTACGCACATCTGAATTTAACTTACAAAATCACACCTGGAACACAGGGCAACTGAAACATTGAGCACACACGAAGCCCTCTACGCCAGTTCCTATAAATGTAGAGTAAAGCAGAGACAAAGAACTCTCTGCAGTGACAAATACTCTTGGTTCCTGACCAAGATCAGCTGCAGCCCAGAAACTGAAAGGTACAGACCTGGCATCAGAGAACATCACCTCCAGTGACTGAGATTGGCTGAGCAGTTATGAAGTGATGAGGAATTCCTGTGCCCTAGTGGGGGAGGGGAGACACTATGATCTGGTAATGTCTTACACACAGCTTTTAATATTCTGCTGTCTTTACCCACCCTTATTTCATCACACACACACACACAATGCAGGGAAATGCAGCCCCTCTATTATAATCAGGCTGTGTGACTGCGTTCCTTTGTCCTCAAGAGGAGTTCTCATGGGATGAGGCCCTCTGGGAGACGACAGCATAGCAATCCCACCCCTCTGTGCGCTACTTCCTGGTTATTTTATCACATGTCTGATTGCTAATTGAATTTTACAGCTCCACCGAACCATGACCTTTAAAGAGGAATCATGTGACTTCCACAGCCTCAAATCACCACAGAGGTGGCTTTTATGAAAGATCACCCAACGTGCCTTCCCCAGTAAGCCCAATTTCTGGTTCAGGGAATGTGCAAAGCGACTGTAATATGGTTCTCACTTTTGGAGGTTATCAAGGCAATACTCCATTTTAACACCACCTCCACATATATTGGATTGGTTGACAGTGCAAAAAAGGACCTTCATCTGCAGTTGTTTTAAGCTCTCATCAATACAACAATGTGGGAGAATTAGTTTCTTTTGAACAATTGTTTTCGTCAAGTTATAAAGGAACGAAAGGGTGGTCTATTAATGATATTCAACAGGACCAAGTTCTTCACAAGACTGGGGACAGGAATTACAGACCACAGGACCTGAGCGTACAGGGTTTTTGTTCGCTAGCTTGTGGTCAGAAATGCAATACTGGAGTTGAAAAAGTAAGAGGTCTTAATGACATGAATTTAAACCTCACCTGTAAAACAAGTTTAAAGGGAATTCAAATGGTTTTGTAGCATAATCCAGCAACGAATCCACAACTATCAATAAACCAATCAATACAATCAGTCCCAAATAGCTGGGGTAACACATGATTGCTACTCCAGTTTTCCACTGTCCAGACAGTCCTTTGAAGTCCAGTAATGATATCTGACATCTTGGAATCCCTTTTAAACACATTAAATATTCATCATGAATTACTAATGTCAGAGATATAAATATTTGATTCTGGACATCAAGTTCTTAATGTGACATGATCAAGGACGAGAAACATAAATGCAGGCCTTGATCTTTTATAAAACCAACACAAATTATGCCTGTTGCAGTCAACGTTCATAAAGCTGTCTGCAACAGCTAGTCTATAACAAGCGTCCATGTCCAGTGTTGAAGGTAATCACTTGCTGTGTATTACAGCAGGGGTCTTCAAACTTTTGAATCTCAAAGACCCGCAATATTAGAAGGCCCTGGGCAAGTACCCCCAGATCTGTTTGCATCCCGCCAATCAGGTTCCTGAGAGCTGGATTTAGCATGCAAGTTTTGCAATGATTACCAGCAGTAAGCCTGCTATTCTGCACAACATAGCTTACGGTCAGTTGGAGAGTCTAGGTTGCATGGAAAGGCTGACTGGCTGGTTGGCCTGGTGCAGTCAAGTTGTGGTATTGCCGTCTTACCAAATGATCATTATAAGAGTTGGGAAAGACATTAGCACAAAGCCACCGAAGAGCCTAGGGCAACATTATCTCTAAACAACAGTAAATGAAAAAGATGACATAGGGTCAGACTAAGGTTTTTTTCCATAACACACACTACAGTCAACCTGGCCACAGAAGACTCAGGGTCCAGGAAACACAGTATAACCCTGGGTATGACAGTTTTAAAGGGTTAGGGACTAAGGTTGAGCAGAGATGAACTCAACCAGACTGTCTTGTTGACCAGAAATCTTCAAAAGGACTTTTCCACCTGTCTTTTTTGTGTCCAAGACAACTTTTAGGTAAGTTATATTCAAAAGCAAAGGCCAAACCAAGTCGTCATTATTAAAAGAAAAAAAGATTGATATAACCTAAAAAGAATTATGCAAATTCAAATTATGTTATCAGCTTATGAACAACATCAATCCACACATTTACTAAAACATTTAGCATACCAATTACTGTCCTATTGTTAACTGTGTATATAACAAAACCCAACATGAAAATACTATGACCAGTCAGTTTGACGTGACTACATCAATTAAGAAAGATTGCATCACATCGCTTTTGTTTCACATTAAATGGATGCAGTTCTGTCAAGTTTGACGCCATCAGCAAATGAAAAGGCAGGAAAATCCAACTCGGCAAAGCCAACGCTCGTTTGCCAATCGCTGCAGTTCATTAGGAATATTAATGCACCGATAAGCACTCATTTATTCACGACACACTGGGCCTGGGCACGGGACTTAGCAATTATTAATGTGACAGGACTCGGGCGCAAAGCGAATCAATTAAACAGGAAGAATCCACATTTCAAGTACAGATAACTGCCTCAAGACGACGACAATTTTCAACAACGTGACTAAAAAGAGCCCCCTTTCAAAAGCCTTTACAAGGCCCTGACAGGTCAAGAAAGGGGTTTTGAAACAAAAGCACCACGTAACTATCATTTCTCCTCTTTTAGTTGTCAGATCAACTTTGCCAGTCCTGCTGCTGAGACGACTAACACGGCAGACCCTCCCACCCCCCCCACCCAAACCAGCTGCCACTAGGTGATTCTTCAGGTCCTGTCAAAAGGATCTTTTATTCTATTTGGCCCGTGCATTAACATGTCACATTTATTGATCAGGCTATTATCCCACCACAGCACGATACCAGCCAACCCAG
The DNA here is from genome assembly GCA_016801125.1 of Novumbra hubbsi. Taxonomy (NCBI): domain Eukaryota; kingdom Metazoa; phylum Chordata; class Actinopteri; order Esociformes; family Umbridae; genus Novumbra; species Novumbra hubbsi. The sequence continues at coordinate 16,408 of JACXGK010004117.1, read as the reverse complement.
CTCTCTGCAACTCAGAGTGTCCTCCAAAATGGCAGCTTTGACCAGTGCACTACTTATTGAATACAGTGTAATTTGGGATAAAAGCTAATGCTCTGAAGCTCTTACAGGGCCCTTGATGTCCCTATGACATGTCAGATCACAAAATGCATGTAATGTGAACATATTCAATTCCAAGATTGATAGCGAGTTATGCAAAAATGTCTTACCATGTAAAAATTCTACCAAATGCCCCTTTACCATTAGTAACAAAAGTTAGTAATGGACATTGTCACATTTCTTCTACATGAAATGATTGCCTAAAGTCTACGACTCATAGACATCACCGGACTTTGGGTATATATTTCTTCTTTATTATGGAAAACATTGTTTGGTCATCCATAGTAGAGTTCTTAACTCACGAATGATTTTTTTTCCATTCTAAATGTATCCAGCAGAAGATTTTGTGCCCATGAATATTTTGACCACGTCTCTGATATATTCTGATTTATCTGCTTAATAACGGTCATCTTGACTAGCACTGATACTTCATTTTGTCCTTATATCAGACACCAGCAACAGACAACAAATGCAGATATAATCCAAATGTGATATTGACAGCTCTCTTGAGCATACACTGACTGAATACAAAAAGCCAAAGAAAAACTAAAATGTGACAGTCCAAATACCCTGTAAGATCACTGTACACATATTTTAACAGGACACGTTTCACTTTTTTATTTTGCAGTTACTCTGATGGTGACAGTAATGACTTTTAGTTTTGTAAAAACTCTACTCTGTTCCAGTAAATGCCTTTAACACTTCTGAGAAGAGCAGTGAAACTTCAAAGGCAATAGTGTCCAGATAACAGCTCATTCCTTCACACAGGTTGGCATCACAGAAGAGAACAGATTTACAGTATCTGAGAACCATTTTATATACATGTATTTTTTATGTTTGACATTTCTGTTACCAATGGACGATTTACACATTAACTTAAAGTTTTATATTTTTTTTTTAATTGACACATTTTTATATATATAAATCTATACATACATTTCATATATATATAAAAACAAATTATTCTGTTTGGGATAGAAATGCCTCTCATTCACAAAGCATGTGACATTATGGAATCAGATAAACTCAGTGTACCAGTTTGGATGCACCTGACCCTCAAAGCATCAAGCTCAGGGTAGATCTGTGGCAATAGAACTACTCGCAAGTCCTCAAGCCAATTTCCTACCTTAACTGATTGAAGCTGAGATCTAGCCGTTTTGCCAAGTGTCCATATCTTTCTCCAAGAAACTCTGGTAACTCGTCACAGTCATGTCCAATAAAGGAAACCTAGAGATAGGAAGTAAATCAGGGTTAGGTGTTTTGATTTAACATCACCGTAAAACCAGTTGTCAATTAAACAGTGGTTAATACACATGGCTAACACCATTATAATATAGTCAACAGCAGTAAAAAGCAAAAAACAGATACATTTAATAAGATTTGACTTAATGCAATTTACTGTTGTTTTATTTGGTTTGTCCTTTGACCAGTAGAAAGATTAACCCAACTGTCCAATGCAAAGTAACAGTAGTCATTTGTAAGTTTGTCAAATAATGTTTTCTTTATTATTTAACTCCTGACAAGTTGCATAATATGTAAAGTTGTGGTCAAAAGTTTACATTAGATTTGGTCATATTTTCAGAAGACCCATAATAAAGTCATAAAATAACCATATTTCATGACTGTTTTTTGGACAAAAAATAAGAGTTGTAGTAATTATTGGAAACTCATACTGCCATAACGTACATGTTCTTTACAAGTGTATGTAAACTTTTGACCACAACTGTAGACAATTGCATACAATCAATACATGGTATGTTTTGATTTCATGGTGTGTGTGTGTGTGTGACGTTACACTGCTAAACATATGAAGCTAGGAAGCTTAACTTCTCCCATTGCCTTGTTTATAATGTTGAGTCTGTTTTGCAATTATCCCAGTCTTGTGAGCTTTCACCTCTGGGTTTGAAACTTCTGTGAATAAAAAAACAGGAAGTAATTGGTTGTTGCTAACTACAGCTACTGTGTGAAAATGCTGAATGTAATCATCTATTCTTTGCTAACCTTTTTTCCATAACCTTTTTGATGGCACCCCCTGTACATTGAACTTGAATCCATGTTTTAAGAAAAATCCCTGCGGTTTGCTAACCCCATTGCCAAAAAAATTAAATTAGAATATGGTTTCCCACACATTAGAATTGACTTTTCCATATTGCGGAATGAATGTGCCTTGGTATAAATAAATAACATTTATAATCGTAATTCATAAAAGAAACACATTTCTGTGTTTGCCAACATTTCCACAGGGCGTGGAAGTTGCATATCTTTCAACAATGATACTGCAGTTAAAAGGTTTGTGTAACCATAACAAAGCTTTCTGTACTTCTCTACTGAATACTTGTACACTCTCCAGCGGCAGACCACTCCAATTCTGCAATATTTGATGGATGCCTTTGCCGAACCACTGATTCAGCTCTTATCATACATTTTCTATGAGAAAACCATCTGAACTCAACACTGGCCACTTCAAAATAGTGCAGTTTCTTCTCTAGCCATTTCTGAGAGCATTCAGATGTGTTGGGGGGGTTCTTTTACTGGAATAACCACAACCTTCAATGAAGACCCAGTGTCTCCAAAATATGTGGATAACCAGCTGATGCCACGATGCCTTTCACACATGGAAGAGCGCCAGTACCCGAGGTTGCAAAGCAACCCCATAGCATTATCAAACCATCCTGATATGGTTCAAAGAAGAAACGTATTTTCTTAGAAAACTTAATGTGTTTATATGTAAAGAAAAGAAATTGTGCAGATCTTACCAAAGATCCTAATTTGTTTCATCCATTCACAAAACATTTGGACATTTTGGATATTATAGTCTTTCTCTTTCATCAATTACGTCTTCCTGGCCTTTCTACCACTTAACATTTCTGGCCAAGGTATGCAGCACGTAGAGCGTGCTTGGAAGTTTTCTTCAGATCTTCAACAATTGTGTGAAGTGCTAGTCACCCGTTCTAACCAACTTTCCACGACATTGGGGTTGAGTATCTTTTTGCTGGCACTTCCAGATTGGTTAACCGCAGGTCCATGGGCAGCAAAGTTCTTGTTCATGCTGTAGACTAGGCACCAGGAACTACTAAACACCAGGAGATTAACTTGTGACCTTTAATGTCAAGGTTTGACGATTATTTTGTTTTCGTACATCCTCAGACAGCTGTTTGTTCTTCACCATCTTGACAGTGGTACAGGAAGCAGAATGGTACAAAAAAGACACCCATAATTTGTAATTATAAAAAATACAATAATTTTAAACTGTTCAGGAAAATATGTTTGTTTGATACAAGCACATTTAAAAAGATTGTGCAAGTCTAGCAGTGACAGTAAAAAAAAACATTACATTTTTTAAAGAGTAGTGACTTTGAATAGGCATGTTTCTACAGTAATAATAGTTTATGTATGAAATAAGACTGGATCTAAAGCAATTTGTCAGTGATGAGTAAAAACAAAACACTATACTCACTAATGGCAGTACTCAATATAGCACAAAGTTTTACTTAAATTACTACATAAATCACTAACAGTGTACTACACAGGTGGCAGTTTTTATTAAACATGATTGACTGAGCATATAGTATTTATATGTAAGCATTGTGCCAAAATTCAACAACTAACATGTAGGAAGTGTGTAAGTATCTGTAGCTTTTAAACAGTTGGACATACACAAACAAACGAAACAAATGTAGTATTTCGAGTGAGAAATATGCAGGTTTTACGAGAACATAAATTACTTCAGGTTTGAGCAACTACATAGTACCTCACATATTAAGACAACCAGGTTTTGTGAACTATAAATCGTATAGTGATGCGTTAGATTGTATCCCATACTGATGGGAGATGAGATACACTGGCGTCTCTGTACAACTGCAAAAGTGACTGTATACTTTCAAAACAAATGTGCAGGTTGAGCACAAGTTAAAAGCCAATGACAAGACGAGGCAACGTGTGAATACGGTGTACTACAGGAAAGGCAACAGTTGCTAAACAGAAACAGACACAAACAAACCCCTTGAACGGTATGCACTGATAATTGACAGACTACGGCCAATAGCCTATCGTTCATTTAGAACTGCACGTCATAGGATACATAAAAAGTATATATTTTGGAAATACTTCAAACTTACTTGCGTTCCATTCATACTGACCAAAGAGTCGCTGCCTTCCATAACTACTATAACAGTTCAGTGACAAGGCTACCTCTGTAATAACTATCGGACTAAGCTACTGGCTCCAGTCCATATATGGTTTAAAATAAAACAAACTTTGTTAACAGGAGTTTTTCAAAAGTATTTTTGTTGGTTATTGCACCACTTGAGGTTTCTAATTTACTTCTTCCGCATGCTTCCTTGGAATCAGCTGACTTAATGCGGAAACAAGACACGCTACTGACTGAAATTAAAGCGTGAGTTTGTGGGAAAGCACTAAACCGAAAAACCTTGTGGCATACTTTGTAGCTGAACTGAACGGCAAGCTATCTGACGATTATGTTAAATTGTTAATATCACCAATCACAACAAGTAAGAGAGATTGAAGAATGATCAAACTTAAAAGAACGGATGAAGCAGGTGGTTGATAGTACGAAAAACAATGTTACCCAATTATGTATCTCTGCAATCACAGAAGATAATTATGGTAGAAGACAAAACACGTCCCAATTGATATGTATGCTAGAAAGTTCATCATCATGAAGTATGTAACACTTTATATCACCCTGATTTGTTTAGAAAGTAGAAGTAGCAAATAATACAATTCCTGAAACATTAAGCATGTACGGATATTTGTTTGGGTATTTCATGCTTTATAGTAGACACTGTGAAATGATAGAGGTTTTGCTGAAAAAGCACTGGGACGAATTGATGCATATGCTGCAGCAGTACATCTAACATGAAGATTGTGGATATCAAGACTACTCACTCTTAAGGAAATGCAGCTATTGTATAGTCTTAAATCAAGAAAAATAATGTCAGACATATATACACTTTTAATAAGACATTTTAATGAAAAGGTCATGCTGACTGTATTGACGCTTTCTTCATAGAACCGGAGTTATGCAAGTATCTGCCAATGTCCTCTATTTCCTGCTTGACACACAGAGTGCTTGGTATTTCCTTCATACAGATATTACTCTAGATTCTGAACGTTTTTAGCTATTAGCTGTATACGTTTTCATGAATTCCTATAACAATTATGATGCATTGCAGCCAACCGCAGACCTAAGTCCTTTATATAGATTTGATTAACTTCTACATATTTACATATGTTTATTAAGATGGGAGTTGCCTAAAAGCGGAATAGGTTTTTCGGTAATGTTTCAAGTAGCCCCAATGTGTCTTAAATTACAAATGCTTGACAAGCCATGTTTTGACTGTGTTAGAGTGGGAAAAGGGTTTAAAAGAAAACATTGGTGAATAATGTTTTATGCAAATAAAAGAAGAAAGTAGGAATAGGAAGAAGGCCATATTTTGCAATTCTCTGGCACGAAAGCTTTTGAGAACCGGTGCCGCACACCACATAACATTAACGTAAACTTATTATAAACCTGAGGCAAAACCAGAGAGTTCAGTCGGCCCAATGTCTACCCACATGAAGTAGTCATTAATAATTAACCATGTGAATAGTTGTTTTGGATCGGGTGCAATGAGAATGTAGCATTTAGCCAAGATTAAAATTAATTGCTCTTTTTTGTTCTAATAGAAAAGTTGTAATGCTAAGAAGTGTACAGATTACCATTAAGTGCAGTGTGTCTGTAGATTCTCAACTTATTATCAACTGACTTGTAATATTTTAACCCTATACTAACCCTAACCTTAAAGAGGAACTGTTTAGCATCCTGCCTTGATTGTTTACAAGACAAAATTCAAACAATAACATGACTTGGCTGTTCTTCTTCTAATTGGCTAGCCCAGTTTAAGGTATAATATGGGATAATAGTGCTGCAAGTGTAAAGGATGTATGAGGAGATAAACAAATACAATTTGAAACATTAACATAATACATGAACTGCAGATTCTGTCTAGACATGTATGCTTGTATTTATGCTAGTAGTACAGTTCAGTTACATACAACCCCTGTATCACCCTGAACCTTCTTCTAAACCAAACCCCCACCTCAGCAAGCAGTTTCTCGTCAACAGTGGGTTCATGGTATTGCTATCAATGGAATACTGGTGGAAATTGGGACTCTCAAAATGAAGTAACCAATATTTACTGTATCAAGGTCCCAACATCAGGTCAGAGACTGCTGTTTAAACCTCTCGTTGTATCTAGTCCCCCAAGGAGAGATACTTGAACCAACCCTATTTTCTGAGTATAGTAATGATATTGCACTTGCTGTTGGTAACTCTCACATCCACTTTTCTGTTGACCACACCATCATGTGTACAATTGGCTTCATACTGAACATTGTGCTGACAACCCTGCAACATAGCTTCTATAACATCCAACTTCCCTTATTTGATTTCCATCAGCTTGTCTGTCAACTAACCTCCTTACTCCCAGAAAATCCTGAATGAGTTAAGAGTATGTTGAGACATACAACAACCTTAATATATAGCTGTTGCAGAATATTTCCACAATAAAGCAGCCTTTAGCATTATGCCCAGTATACCATAGTCTGACATCTTATTTTACAAGCATACTCACTAAAAACACACTGAATCAATGAAATATAATTTAACATTTGGGTTATCACCAGCGCCTCCTACAACAGTCTGGTGTGATCTTAACATTCTGGTCTTCTGGAACTTGTCACATACACAATGACAAAGTTCTGATACCAACATATTTATTTAAGTTCTTTTAGGCATCCCCCCGCCCCAAACACACACACACCTTTGTAAATCGCAGCTGACTCCTCACCGCTTGTTATTCCAATAGTAACCTGTACTCTGGTAGATTTTATCACACAAATGTCACACCAAAAACCCACACGCATTCACACCTCTATCCAAAAACCAACCCGACCAAAGCAGAGTTCTGATCAAGGCACCTGCTGGGCAACACATCTGGCTGAAAGTGTCTAGCTATATATAGTTGTTTATTTTCCTTGTATATAGAGTGAATTTGTTGGTACTGTATATTATCACATTATCAATGTGGCTCTCCGTGTTGTCCTTTGAAATTGTATATGCCTTTGGCCAGGTCATCAAGGAAAACGAGAAAGTTCTCAGTTGACTTATGTTGTTGAAAAACAGAGACAACTAAATACAGTTATGCAGCAAATAGATCAGGAGTAAACTACATCGACCCATTACCCTATCGTAGAGTGCCCCTAGTGTAGACCTAAAAGGCTTGTTCAAACATCTCAAGACAAACAACATAAACCCACAGCATAAGAACAAATAAGCAAGCCAAAGTGTATCCTAAATACGAGTTTATCTCATAAAGAATAATAGCCTCTTGCGGGTTAATAACACAACCTCTTCACAGGTGAACTGACCTATCCTCGCTGGTAATTTAGAGTGACGTCATTATAGAACCGCCCAGGCTCGGAGAATCCTCTCAGCAGTCCCCAGCTCTCAGGCTCTACTGCTGGAAAACGCACTCCAGTCGGCTAGCCTATAACGTCCCAATATATGATATTGTAACAATGTAAATTCATACATGTGTTAATGCAACATTTGTAAATAATGGAGTACCTTGCAGTGTTTTCACAGACCTGTCGTTTTACTTCGGAATATGTTGTTAGTCTTTTATTACAGGTAGGCTAATGTGGTTATATCGGGGTTTTTAAAACCCTTCTAGTTCCAGCCTACCTCTGAAAAAATATGTTTAGGCTACGTCTGTTCTGTAGAGTGCATGCTCTTTACTGGACGATAATAGATCTAAGATTTCTATTTACATTGACTGAGAGGACCATGCCTTGCAAAAAAGGATGAGGTATTCGATGGACTAAAACAGAAAAGTGTGTTCGTGATATTGCAAAAATAAAAATGAAAGTGTGTTTTAGTGGGATAGGCACACTGGGTGTAAGTGTGAGCGACTTTTTTAATATTTGTATTTATAAGTATTATATTTATAATTATTACATTGCCAGAATCACTCGACCATGTATTAGAATGTAAATAAAACATTTAAAAGAAATTACGCTCATGTTGCCTCGTATTGTAGCCGCACCTCTGTTAGTTCTTATAATGCAGTGCTGAAAGACCAACACAGTACAATCCCTTACGCCCGTGTTGCTGAAAATAATTATATTTACACCCTGGAAATGAATTCAAGATAATTTTGGCCGCTATAAAACAAATGGGTACATTCCAAACTTTTTTTTAAATAAATATATATATGAATTATATACACAAGAAATGTGTACCCATTTGACTGTAATAGCGTATATCTCGTGTTTGGTGTATATGCATATTCGTCTTATGCGGACAACAAATAGGAGTTTCCACTGACGCTGGAAATTTATAGTTGACCTTCTTTGCCCTAATAACTTTACGTATTGTGTCATGGGCTGACAGCGCTTGAAGAAAACAGCTAGGCTGCTCTTATCAATCACATATCTGTGCATACTGAGGAACGTCCCTACAGACAGACACAACAGTTGGATGAATAGAAACGGCCGTTTTTTAAATCCACAGCATTTAAAGAACATAAAAATATATTTGTCTACACTTTCTTACAGTTATTTTTCAGCTTTCTTTGTCTAACTAAATAAAAGTCACCACGTCTTTTAATTGATTTATGCTCTAACTTGACAGTAACAGATTTAAATAAATATTAGTGACAGTTGTGTGGACCAGGTAATCAGTAATTGCATTAGGAAAATGGTTATAAAATTGTTTGGAATAAAATAATCTGCATTATAATAAATGTTAAATATATTTTAAAAGTATTTCAATATGAAATGTAAAACACTGATACCAGTTTATGACAACTAGCAATTGTTTTTCTTGGCTTTCGCAATAAGGCCATGAAACGGCTTGAATTAGTTGAGTGTCATGAGACTATCAAAATTGAGAGTGACACTTTATTATCTTAAAAACCAAAATACAACATGTACTATACTATCTACAATACTCACAGTAATCGTTAAACTATCAATTATATACATACTGAATATGGGTGATTTTCTGTTATTTATTGCGTCTAAAATACGACCAATTAGTGTATCCTCTAACTTCTCATATAATCTAGGGATCGCATAATCATTTTGCTAGTATACCTTCAAAATATCCGAAGGCTTAAAATATTTACTTTTCCAGCTGTTTTTCCGCCCCCTGTGACTGTCCACTCCAGCTTTTCTTGCTCTCCAAGATGACCTGTCAAATGGATTACCGCAGAGAGAGATTAATGGCAGAGGCGGGTTGCAATAATAATCGTTTTGTTTGAAGTGACAACTTTGATAGGCGTTGATTTACTTACAAACTGATAGGCTTTTAATTGAGCGCCTCCATCCCGATTGAGATGAAAGGAGGCCCGCATTACAGGCTGCCCGATTGCCCCCGAGCCTCAATACTGATTAGCCATCTCAGCGGTGAATAGTTCAAGGCATTTTAAACTTCTTTTCTTTGCGCTCTGACACACCATTTCTCTTTTCTTTTCACTTTCAGTCACCCATCTTTCTCCCTCCTAAATAAAATAAATCATTTTCATCGTATGTAAATAAAATCGAGTTGACATCAATGTAAAATGTCTCGACTAGTTTTTGTTCACTTTCCTTTGTTATTCTTGTTGGGGAAAGAACAATGTGCCAGAGGTAACATTAACAGTTTTTTGCCATAGGCCTGCGTGTAGAGAGGCCTCGGTTTGCATCAGCGCAGAACAGTGGTTATTGTTGGCCTTCGCTGGTATTCAATGCGGTTATGCTTAATTCGGTGAAGGTGAAAGTTGTATGTTGATAGGTTGTGTTGTATACCCATAGCTTAATTCAGCTCCTACCCGGAGTAACTTGTTCATTTATTAAAATATTTGTAATTCTTTAATTACACATTCAATTCAAGTTTCGCCTTTTAAATTTAATGTAGTCCAAATGTCAAGCATTTTACCAAATTAAATGGAAATGCAGGCTAATATTAGCCCTACATTTGCCTCTGTGTAAACTTTACAATCAGTATTTATCCTTGAAAATTGCATGGAATATAATAGTAGACTTTATTTTATGTCTAACTATTTAAAACAAATGCTCCAGCAACCAAGCACTTGCAGTCCACGGCTTGTTTAGAGCCGTTTTGGACACATTCCTCGTTTGATGTATTTGACACTGGGAAAAAAGTTCAAACTGAATTTAGTCCATTGAATCGTCAACAAAGAGCCTTTTCGCTGCTTGCCTTAGTCCTTAAAACACGTGATTAGTTTAGCCTCTTTTATTCCGGTTAAAGATCTTAAAGTAACAACATACAGCCTATGTATCCCAAGTCCAAGGGCAGCTGTAGAAATCTGAAGAAGTAGGATAGTATAATGCATTTCCTTCTGCCTATTGTCAAAGAGCACGCAATACAAATAACATGAAAATGATTTATTTCGTCCAAATTAAGTGTCTCGTTTATTAAATCTCTCGCTCTCTCTCCATTTGTCCCTTTCCCCCATGCAGCCACGCTCGCATGTAATCAGCTACAATAGCTGACATAAATCAAGGCCGGATTGACAGCCCCTGACAAACAACTGATTGATTGCGGTGGAGCAGAATTGACAGTTGACGGAGGGGTGGAGATGGAAATAGAAGGGCGGTGAATATTATACTGAAAACATGTGACATTCACATCCCTCCATCACTGCATTGGTCTGTTCCTGTCAACGCTTGTCTGATTGGGGAATTCAAGCTGAAGTGGTTGATCTTCTGGTTGTGGGATACGTTCGTATCTGAATATGTCAGGAAGACGTGGTCATGTGATGATTTCAGAAATTACAAGAGCCAAATATCATGTAAATTTTTTCATCCTCCATTGTGAACATAAGGAATAGCAATTAAATGTGTTTAATTTGATTTTGTTGACATTAAGCACTACAGTACACAATAAGCACTACAGTAATAGCACATATAAACATTTCAAGATCACTTCTATTCATAAGCTGCAATCAAATGAATTCACCGTTTTTAAAATGCCCAAACTGCACTATTTACAGTCTTGGTTCAATATAGTTTTCAGAATACAAAAAAAACAAGCCAATCCCTGCCTCGAGGATGGTGAGAGCGAGCACATCAACCCAACTATTCCTCGCTATCTCCTCCCCCGAGCTGTCAAAATAGAGGAGCTTACAAAGAGGAGAACGTCATATCCCCTTGACCCTCCAATCACCTCGGGGTCCCATTTGATTGGAAGGCGGCAAAGGCTTTAATCTCGGACTAATTCAGCTCCTTTTGAAGTGAACATTTTACCAGTTCTTACTTCGGGAGTATAGAGCGCGGACCTGCTGGGAGACAGAACGCGCTATGCCCATGGTGCAAGACGTAGCCACGGATCTGCGATAACCTCGCACTCACTCTCGTTCCTGCTTGCCAGCCGCACCTTCTTCGTTTCCTCTCAAAATACGGATTATTATACGCAATATCAGAACTTCTTTTCTCCTGATTTTCTAAAGGAGGTTGTAATTGCTTTTCTATTTTCTTGATGAATATGATAAATGCAATACCGACTAATTTCGTGAGAATTGGGACATGATCACATCTCCCTCGGTGTCTGCGTTGAAAAATAGTACTCATCTAGTGTGGGAGAGCATCGACTCTCGGAATAACATCAACAAGCCTTTTCTTCACTCCGTTCCCCCGTCGGACCATCTACGGCAAGCTAACAGAGTCCCTATCAAGGTTTTGAAAATGCTTACGGCACGATCAGGACACATTTTGCACCCAGAGTATCTTCAACCGCTACCATCTACCCCTATTAGCCCGATAGAGGTAAGATTTTAAATAGACAACTAAGTTCCTGAGTAAAAGTTTCATGTATGTTGTTTTATAAGCAGTAGACTGCGCATTGAATCGCGTATACATATGTTATATGGGAAGCAGCATACAATAAACCAGATATGTTGAAAAATGTGTTATTCTTTGTACACGTAATTGGTTAAGGCTTTGTACAAATTATTTGGGAAATGGGACTCGTCTTCAGATCCAAGAGGTCCGGTATTTCTCGCGTAAAAGCTGCGCATTGCGCAGTAGGCCTACCCTTTTTTGAAAAGGGCGCAGAGATTACCAATGCTGATTGGATGTCGACCAAAAGTCCATTATTGTTACACTGTATAATTTGTCGCCAGGGCACGATTTCTAAATATCATTGTTGTTCTCTCTACAGTTGGATGCCAAGAAGAGTCCGTTAGCGCTGCTTGCGCAGACATGCTCTCAAATTGGTAAACCGGACCCCCCGCCCTCCTCCAAACTATCCTCCGTTTCATCAAATGGATCTAGTGACAAGGAGTCCAAATCCGGTCCATTAAAAATGAGTGACATCGGTGTGGATGACAAATCTAGCTTCAAACCGTATTCAAAGCCGTCAGATAAGAAGGATTCGTCCTCTAGTGGCTCGAGCGGAGAGAAGTCTGGTTTCCGAGTGCCGAGCGCCACCTGTCAGCCGTTCACGCCACGGACCGGCAGTCCCAACTCCAGCTCTTCTGCTTCTCCTATGCCGTCGGAAGGGAAGTGTGGAGACCGAGAGGACAAGAAAGATTCAGATTGTAATAAAAATGGCACTACGGACGGATCTGGAACCACTAACAGCCACAGCAGGATAAGCGTGAGTTGCGGTGGAATTAACGTTGAGGTGAACCAGCACCAGGAAACAACTCCCGGATCCAAAGCTCCGTCTTCAGAATCCTCCTCCGTAACCTCTGTGTCCTCCGCGTCCGGACTTGGGTCAGGACTTGTAGCCCCAGTCTCTCCTTACAAACCGGGTCAGACAGTTTTTCCCCTGCCGCCTGCTGGCATGCACTACCCGGGGAGTTTAGCCGGGGCCTACGCTGGTTATCCCCAGCACTTCCTCCCGCACGGCGGTAGCCTGGTTAATGCACAGCTTGCCAGCATGGGCTGCAATAAGGCCGGATCCAGCCCCCTGGCCGGGGCCTCACCACCCTCCATCATGTCAGCTAGCCTGTGTAGGGACCCTTATTGCTTAAGTTACCATTGTGCCAGCCACTTAGCGGGCGCTGCGAGTGCATCGCAGCAGTGCCACGACAACGCAGCTGCCGCCGCCGCCAACGCTCTGAAATCCGGGTACCACCACATGTACCCTGCCCACCTTTTGCACGGCATGCACTCCTCTCCGCAAACTTTTAGTGGACACCCTTTGTACCCCTATGGTTTCATGCTCCCCAACGACCCTCTTCCTCACGTCTGTAACTGGGTGTCGGCGAACGGACCCTGCGAGAAGCGTTTCTCCTCTTCCGAGGAGCTGCTGAACCACCTGCGGACGCACACCGCCTTCACTGGGGCGGAGAAGTTAATATCGGGTTACCCTGGTTCCTCTTCATTAGCTAGCGCTGCGGCTGCCGCTATGGCGTGCCACATGCACATGCCACAGTCAGGAGGCCCTGGCAGCCCCGGGACACTGACCCTGCGGAGTCCGCATCACGCGTTGGGACTAAGCAGCCGTTACCATCCGTACTCCAAGAGTCCCCTGCCTACCGGAGCCCCTGTTCCCGTCCCCGCAGCTTCCGGGCCATACTACTCCCCCTATGCACTGTATGGTCAGAGACTCACCACAGCTTCGGCGCTGGGATACCAGTAAAACACATTGACTTTTGAAAAGTTTATAGTAATAAAAATGCAAATATAGCCTAAAGACTTTTATCAACGCTCCACCTATGGACGGGATCCGTGGACTCTGTATTTATTTATGTCTGCTGAAAGCGGACAATAATAGCTACAAATTGAAGATATTTGAGACTCAAAAAGTGCATTATGTTTAAACTGAACTCCATAGGTAAAGTGAAAACACACGTGGTAGGATGCTAATAAAATAGGTTTTCATTTCGATGTTCATTTGAATTTGCTATGATTGTATTGTTCTTATTTAATGTCTCATTGAGAAGAAAATAATTTACATGCATGTTTGTTTCTTAAAATCCCAAATTGTCCCCATCATTTACAATTTCCGTTATTTTTCAGGTGTATACCATGGAAAGAGAATTGGTATTTTTTTGTATGTATTCTGGAAAAAATAAGAAACAATTCTGTTCCATATTTCCGTCTGCCTCTTTTTATGACAATATATACAAAACATACATTTTTAACAAGCTGCATTATTTTCTGATTTCATTAACATTTAAAATTTACATTTTGAGATGTGCTGATTTGATGAAATTAAGCCTATTTTCGGTTGCCTAAAAGTGACTTTTTTTATATAAGTTATTTACAAGTAGGCCTGCATTTAGAGATGTTCACATTAAAGTCCACTTTAATTCTATACTACAGACCTACAGGCTCAATGTTATTTCTAGCATGATTGCTTGTATTTAAAATAAAAATTTGAAATGCTGTTAAGTTGAAGCATTCAGCTATTTTAAATCATAACACACAAATTTAAAATCGAATGCCACATAAACTGGACATTATTCCAAAAATAATATAAGTACATTACGAAAGGATATATAGTCAACAAAATATTGTTAATGGACAATGAGCTATGAAACTGAACTTATTTGTTTTATTGATTGAGCAGGTTATTTCCAACTCAGTTTTGATGGCTGAATAGTTGTAAACCTGGCGTCAATATTTGATGCACTCAAATTACGTTTCTCACAATGCACGGCTGATGGTGATTCTCTACCTACGAAAACTGAATCTTCCTTTGAATCGCTTTAATTAATCTAAGTTAATATTAACAAGTTATTTGACATGAATTCATTATGAATACAGCATGCCCTGAAATCTAAAATGAATGACCAGCTCTACCGTAGAAGGTTATGGATGTAGTTCTAAAATATTTAAGAATCGCTCTTTCTTTCACATTATCTTGAACTTTTTGCCATTCTTTAGTATTTTTGAAAATAGACCTAATTTGTATGTAGGCGTACACAATACTGTGCGATTCTCAAAGAAACGCAGTACGCTGAGTAGGGTTGTTTGCCGCGTCAAGCGTGTGACTGATCTAATGTTTTCCAGAGTTCAGGAAGTTCTAGGAAACCATTTAAAATTCTTAGATTTACAGTTTAAACTAATGAGTAACACACACACTTCAAAATGTTTATTTGACTATACTGTTATTATATTATTATTTTATATCCCTAACACATTTAGGCTTTAAACTTTCGTGGCATTTTCTCATATTGATGTAAACAGCTAGCGCCTGCTGAAATGTTCTAAACATTGGGAAGAAACATCCTATTCTTTCAGTAATTATTGCCATGAGTATTGCATATGTCAAAGAAAAAAATACTGCATTTGAAGAAAGCATTGTAAGTAGCCATATAAGTAGGGCCTACTGCTTTGTCATGAAAGTGTCCACACAGTAGCGACAACGTGTTGCGATCACGACCAGATATGTTCCTAAAATACCAGTATTGAACTTCAGAAGTCCGAAGTATTTCTTAAATAACTTACACGACATCATTTATTTTGTTGACATTAGATCAACATTTCACTGAAGAATACTTTTATTATTTGCCCATATTTATCTAACACAAAATATGTTGTGTCGATAAGGTTAACGGTGTTTTATATATTTTCCTCCCTTTCTTCATGTGGTTTCATTTTCCTAGATTTCAGTGATAATGACTTCAAACTAAGGTGAGATATCCTTTATACGCACTGGTTCGATGCTTAACGTCTCTTTTCCTTAATTCTACGAGAAGTGCGAAAAGTCACGCACAGTGGGCGTGTCTCAAGTGACAGGCTACAATAGAAAGAAACAGCGGGGAGCATCAGTCAGCGGGGAGCTTGTCATCAATTACTCAAGTATTTTCACTTATCATATATAACTCAAATACTACACTGTATGTACCG
This sequence comes from Novumbra hubbsi, assembly GCA_016801125.1. NCBI lineage: Eukaryota > Metazoa > Chordata > Actinopteri > Esociformes > Umbridae > Novumbra > Novumbra hubbsi. The sequence goes on along the minus strand of JACXGK010004117.1, from coordinate 442 downwards.
AAAATGTATTCTCTGCAAATGTTCCATAACTTTTAAATGATTATTAATGAATCAACTGATAAGTTACCTCTAAGTTTTAGTTACCCCTGAATGATATATACAGATCCACCCTTAGTTATGTAGTTTTGTGCCAGCCCACAGAGATCTCTCTGGCGTTTTTCCACCAACAGCTATAGTCAAAACGAACTGCTGTGTGTCTGTCTGTCGGTCTTTCCGGAGGCCCACACACGCTCTAAACTGATGTAATGACGGTGAAAAGGAGCGATTTCCATTTTTACCCACATCATTGTGGCTGTGCGGAGGTCCCTGGTGGAAGGTAATTTATCATGTGCCCCTCCCCTTGGCCTGTCACTGGAACAGGCAGGCACATGTGTGCATGAATTACTGGCGCTACCCCCCCCCCCCCCCCCCCCCCCCCCCCCCCCCCCCCCCCCCCCCCCCC
>JACXGK010004116.1:27260-40559 GCA_016801125.1 Novumbra hubbsi | reverse complement strand
TCTCTGTTTGTTCCAGTCGCCAGTTCGTCTTGTATGTTTTGTCAAGTGGTCACATCCCGCAGCCTTCCCTAGAGTTCCTGTTCAGATTTATGTTAGGTCTTCCTGTGCTCAGAACTACTGGCTCCCTGACCAACGTCCCAGCCCTTCCGTCTGCCTGTCCCACACTCGAGTCACACCGCATACCGACCAACTGCCTGCCTGACCATCGACTCGGCCTGCCGTCTGCCTGCACTTGGGTCTACCTCTGAGTGAGAATCGTGATAATATGTTGGTTTTCCAAGACATCCTAAGAGTAATAAGTAACTATGGAGCGTCTGCAAATTACTAAAATGTAAATGTAAGCCGCAAAATCAGCCCATTCCTTAATGGCCATGTCATAATTCATGATTTTTTTGTCACAGGAAGTGTACTCCACGTCTCCTTGGCTCCCCGTCATACACTGTGGTTGCCCCCGGGCTCCACCCACCTGGCGAACTGTTGTTATCATACTCACTGACAATACTAACAATGCTCACTTAGTATGATATTAACATACATCACCGGCCATATGGCTGCCTGCTTTGTGAAAAAGGTTGACATTCATGACCTCATTCAATCCAATGCAAGTGACATTCTGAGCAATTACATTTTTATGACATGGCACAAGTCATCTACTCAGCATTATTAAGTTCAGTGGGATGGCCCATCTGTGAACCTTGTGGACCTAGTGATTGACACCATGGTTCCTCATAATTTTACTTGCAATGACACCTAGAAAGTGAGCCTAAACTATGCCACTGACCATCCGCTTGCCAGGGAGTTGATTTTAGTCTCTGCTTCTCCTCCGTAACCGGTATAACAAAATGTGCCCCAGGGATCGCTTTGCCTCTTGCCATGTGCAAGTGAAAAAAGCAAGGAAAATGTTTAAGTAAACATTTCTGTGAGTATGTGTAATAATATAACACCTTAACCACAGTAAGGGATATTGCAGGGAATTCTCGCTGCTCTAACAGCATACCCTCTTTGCAGCTTTTGGAGGGAGCAGCAGTTTGTAATGTTATTTATTGTTGTATTATAGTTTTTTTCAGTGTTGCAATCCTGGCCCGGCCTAGCCAGAATCAATCCTATAGCCAGGCTATCGAGGCCATGTTGGGTTTAGTTGAGAATGACAGCTAGGTACATACGCACATAACGATACTTTTTAGTTTGAAACGATTCTGACCAATTTCGTTTGATTTTACAGTTCTTTAGACAATACAATGGAAATAACCTATGTAATTGTCAGGTAATTACCTAATTATAATTAGTTACCAGTTAGCAGTTACTCTGTTGTATCCTCCCAATGCTTTCTTGACACCCCAACCAGCCTCTGGTTGTTACCTGGAAACAGAGACGGTAGTTTCAATGTAATAACACTGGATCAGTGTTGCATCATGAACTTTCACTACTGTAATACCAGTAAATACATTTTAATGGCCCATGATGTGATTGTTCATGGTTTTGTATTAAGCTTTAACGTCTTATGTCATTTGTTATTACACAATACATAACTTTATTAGTTGTTTAATTACTCTTGTAAAAAGGGCGGATTGTCTGAAACCCAGGAACAAGCTTTAATCTCTCCATTAGTAAAAAAGGGGACCAAATGGGATGATAAAGATCCAATTCATTTGAAAACTGGAGACATAGTTGACTTCATGGCCATAGCTCGACCAACAGCTGAAGTTGGTGCTATAATTGAAACATAATTGCACAAATGATTGCACCATCAAAAGATGAATGCACATTCCTTTACAAGCTGCCAGATACATAAGAGGTGAATAAATTAGGAAACCCTCAGATTTTGTTTTTAAGGCCAGACACTACAGGTGAATAGGTTAATTTTTTTAACTAATAGGTATCACCATGAAACTTCCCATGTTGATTGCTTACATTAAGACAATACATTTTTGTATTACAAGTTTTCTGAATATTTTATTGAAATATGCTAATCATATACAAATGAGGCGTAATTTTATTAAATATGCATACATTTCCAGAACAGAAAGCTAAACATTGGATGAAGCTAGGTTCAAAATGCTTTTGTCATTTTATTTACATTTTAGAGTCAAAGGTTTTTACAGAGGATATTTTTTAGATCCCTTTTAATCACTCCAGAAATCTGAAAATACTGTCAACAGCCCAAAAAATATATATTATCGCCATGTTTTAGGCATAAAACTATACATAAATCTGGCTATAAATTATATGTGAACAAACCCCTCAGTAAATACCTTCAGAATATAGATAGGAATACAAATGGAAAGTTTGTAAGTGGTACTAAAGTGGAGATTTCTAGCTCAGAGTATGAGTTAAAATGAATTTTGAGAAAACGGACATTAAACGGACTGTATTGTAAAATTCCATAAAGTTTTTGGGGAAACCACTATTTACAGACACAAAATCTTATAAAATTCTTAGCAACAACAATAGAGAACATCTCAAACATATTTAAGCTGGTAACTGAATAACAGCATGGCCTTCAACTGAACAGAACCATAGTATCACCTTCACACATATACACGCATACACTGCCACTCTAGTTTGTTGTATGTCCATTCTGCATAACACGGCCTAGTTACCCATTAATGTTTACAGCCTAGTTATCCATGCCTGCTCCATATTTAGGTCCCTCACCCATTTCCTGCTGATGCTTTTTCAGTTTTTTGCAGTGCATAGACTCCAGCGTATATGTATTACACTGGCGGTAACTGAGATTCTGAACATATCGGTTTCCTTCATTGCACCTACATTAACAACTGTGCATTGAAGCCACAACATCTCCATAACAGTTAGCATGGCAAAGACACCTTCATTAAAAGTGGAGTTGGCCATACTTGCTGCTGTCTCAACCCTGTCTATCCCACAATGACTGTTTTTGGACACCAAGCCCATATAACAAAGTTGAGGCACTTGTTTGTATTTTGACTCCAGACCTCTCTCAATTTCTGAGACTAAAATGAAATGTATATTGTATCACTAACATTTGGTCAAGTATAATTGATACAGTACAAATGTATTTTAACTTTAGTGGCAGAAACATAACACATAATGAAAATAACCTCCCCGACTTCCTTGCCAGAGTAATCCAGAGTGTACGCTGCTCCCATGTCCTATCCAAATCACATAAAACTTCTTATTGCGCTATGTTTCTGCCAATAAAGTAAAAAAATAAATTATTAGTAGGCTGAATTATTTTAGTATTGTCCACTCAAACGGAAAAGTTTATAGCCTACTGTAAAAGTAAAACTGACCACATAATAACACAAAATTAATAAAATCAAAATCTTTGCTATAAGAGCACCATTGGCACATTCACATCAAACGCAATGTCGTTCTTGGTTCCTTCTTGAAGACGTGTAGTACTTTTGCGGTAACCATCTCTTTGGCACAGATTGCACTCTATAAGATAACTGGTACAGAACCCATAATTCTTCGGATCGGTGTACATTTTAATCACTGTCTCTGCGCAATTAGGACAAATGAACCCACTAACCAATCAATTTAAACGCACTACATATCAGCAGCTGCCGTGTGGAGCGTTGGTCACCCTTGCAATCAAACTCCTGTTTCCCGAATTACTGTTTACTTATTGATGGAATTTGTAAAGTAGTTCATAATGTGCTTCATTACTTGGTCTTCCCTTGTGTATTCTTGCAAGTGACAATTGTTGTCGTCATTTCTGGGATGGTTTTATCCACACTTCTTTTCGGCATTTTAGATTTAAAGGTCCCGCAGAAAGCTAAACCAGGGAGTGTCAGTGCACGTCATGTGATGCATTTGAACAAATCACGTTGTCAGAAATCATCACTAGCTAATGAGATTTTGTGGTTAGGTCTGTACCACCCTTTGTTCTTTTACGATTGGTTGCTAATACAAAAATAATGAGCATGTTTGGATACGATAACATTGTGCAGGGGAAAGACAGCTTTACCATGATACCATTGGTGACATGGTGCGGACAACGGTTGCGGTGCTGTTTGTTGCGTTAGAATGCTAATTTCTGTTGCATCTGGGAGAAATCTTCAGACGCAAGTGGACAAAACGTAGTAAAATAAAAACCTAAATGTGTATTTTGGACGTTTTCTTTCTACTAGTTACTAAAATAGACATGTTATGGAAGCAAAATATGCAAAAATCTCAAAATTGACCAGTACATGAAAAAACTATGTTTTTGCCTGCCGTTGTGGAATTCCTTATTAAAGATATTAGGTGTTGGACTTGAATCATGTCTTGGGGGAGTAGACTCCTAGGGAGTAAGGCTGGAGGGTTAATAGGTTACTTGAGACATTCCATAAGAGGGGGGGGGGGGGCTCAGTAAGTTAGGAGAATAAGACAAAGGACACTGTGTACATAGAAACCTATGAATTAATTCTAGCTTGACCCCCACACATGGGACAGATAAAGTGACCCAGGAAGGAGACTAGGGGAGACAGGCCAGAGGGGTCCTGTAGACTTCCTGGCGCCGGACACAACAACACCATTCTAATCTACCTCAGAAAAGTTCACCAGATGGTTCACCCCAGGGCTGGGGGCTGCGACACGAGACACTCCCACCCAGGAAGCACGCGCAGCAACTACTATGCATTGATTGTGTGTGTGGCTATTTAACCTATGTCCATGTGAACGGACTTTCACATCTTCTTGGCTGTCCTGCGAGACAGATCTCCGAATGCATTTGTAATAAAGGTGTATGATTTGGGAAGACTTGACGGCGTGGACATTCTCTGATTCGCAACCCGGGGAAACATTTGGTTTCAACACCGTGTCTGGCCTTAAGAAATATAGAAATATCAATATTTCTTTCAAACAACATCTATAGATAAAGGTGATGTAATTGAACAAAAAAATAATAATTTGAACAAAAAAACAATGAAATTTTAACCATGATATCATTTATTTAACAAAAGATTTAACAAAAAGATTTACAAATATGCCATTTCCAACAGAGAAAAAAGGTAGGACACCCTATGCCCTAATAGCTGGTATTGCCCGCTTTGGCAAAAGCAACCTCAATAAGACAATTCCTATGATTGTCTACTGGGAGAACGTTTTTCCCAAACCTCCATGCAGAATATTTTCAGCTAAGTTTGAGGGCTTTCATGCATGGACAGCCCGTTTCAAATCACCTAACAGCATATCAATAGTATGATGATCCGGGCTTTTACCTGGCTATATCAGAACTCTCTATTTCTTTCTTTTTTAGCCATTCCTCAGCCATTCCACTGTCCGGAAGAAGTGGAGAACATGTTAAACAACTGCCAACTTTTCATCGGATGTCCTTATTTTTTCACATGACTGTATCATGATTAGTCAGTATATTACTATTGGTTTCATCAGTAACACTTACATTTTTGTTTGTATATATTTATTTCAATATGGCAACATCCTTCTACAGTGCGTCACTGCGTCGGCGATCCGCCTGCGCCTTCTGAACCCTGACGGCTCGTTGTAGGTGGGCATGAGTGGAGTTCCACACCTCCTCAGCTCGCCAAAACCATGCGTGGGGTCCCAAGGTGCCATTGCCGGCTGGTATCCCAGGACGCACTGGAACGGAGAGAGCTGCGAAGAGGAATGTCGTAGTGAATTTTGTGCATATTCCGCCCAGGGCAGGTACCTTGCCCACTCACCCGGTCGAGTCATGCAATACGTCCTCAGGAACCGCCCCAGCTCCTGGTTTTGCCTCCCCACCTGACCATTCGCTTGTGGGTAATATCCCGAGGTGAGGCTGACAATGATCCCCAACCGTTCCATGAAAGCCTTCTATATCCTAGACGTAAACTGTGGGCCACGAGCGGATACAATATCCTCAGGGATGCCGTAATGCCTAAAAACATGGTTAAACAAGGCTTCGGCCGTTTGCAATGCTGTCAGTACACCCGGAAGGGGTAGAAAGCGACATGCCTTCGAAAAACGGTCTACTATCACCAGGATTGTGGTAGACCCCTGCGTGGTAAATCCGTAACAAAGTCAATGGGTAAATGAGTCCAGGGTATTTAAGGTATCGGCAGCGGCTAAGTTTACCGTACAGTAGATGTCGAGGAGTCTTGCTTTGCGCGCATATAGAACAGGATTGCACGTATTCCCCCACCTCCTGACTTAAATGAGGCCACCAATATTTGTTGCTTAAGACCTTGATGGTGCGATAGTTACCCGGATGCCCGGTTACCAGAGAGGTGTGTGCCCATTTGATCAAACGACCCCGAAACTCTGGCAGAACATACAACCGATATGCAGGGCAGTCCTCTGGAGGAGTCTGCTTCCACCCCGCTGCACGGATCTCCTCATCCACTCCCCATTGAACGGGTGCTATGATACAGGCCAGGGGAATGGATGAAACTGGTCTTTTTTGCTCCGCTCCGTCGCAGAGATGCGATAGGGCATCCGCCTTATTGTTCTTGGATTCAGGTCTGTAAGACAAGGTGAAGTGAAAACGTGAAAAGAAAAGAGCCCATCTGGCCTGTCTTGGGTTGAGTCTTTTTGTTGTCCTGGTATATTCCACATTTTTGTGATCAGTTAGTACCACAAAGGGGTGCCACGCACCCTCAAGCCACTGACGCCAGTGTTCCAGGGCTTTCTTGACAGCTAACAATTCCCGGTCCCCGACATCATAATTTCTCTCCGCCGTGTCTAACTTGTAAGAATAGAATGCACACGTGTACATTTTAGGGGGCTGACCCTGCCGTTGGGACAGCACTGCACCTACCCCGGTCTCTGAAGAGGTGTACATTACAAATGGCAACTCCGCGTCTGGTTGTCACAGGATAGGCGCCGATGTGAACTGGTCCTTCAGTCGTTGAAAGGCGAGCTCCGCCGTATCGGACCAACGGTTCCTCCTTTTAGCAATGACGTCAGCGGTGCCGCTACGCTGCTGAAATTGCGAATAAAACGTTTGTAATAATGAGCAAATCCCCAAAAACCTTTGCAACGCCTTCACTGCCTTGGTCTTCTCTTCGTTCAGCTTGATCCTCTGCAAATGGATGTCATAACCCAAAAAATAGATCTCTCTTTGATGGAACACACATTTCTCTGCTTTGGCGTACAGCTGATGGTCGATCAATCATTGGAGCATGGTTCTGACATGCTCCACATGTAACTCATACGTGGGGGAATAAATTAATACGTCATCAATGTACACAATTACATAACGGCCAATAAGGTCCTTGAAAACGTCATTCACGAAGGCTGGATGGATAATCCAAAAGGCATCACAAGGTATTCGTAATGACCCGTCGGCGTACAGAATGCCGTTTTCCATTCACCGTCGTCCCTAATCCCAATAAGGTTATAAGCACTCCAATAAAATATAATTTGGAGAAATAAACAGCACCGTTCAGTTGTTCTATATTGGCCTCTATAAGAGGCAGGGGTTATTTTAATTTTAACGTAACTTTGTTCAGGCTGCGGTAGTCGATACAGAATCAGAGTCCTCCATCCTTCTTTTTAATGAAGAAAAAGGTGAACCCCTTGCTGTCGGTGGTGGTTAGATCGGTCCCCCGATCATTGACACTGTCGTCGAGGATGTCCCGGTTGCCCACAATAGAAACATAATCCGTCTTGAACGCGTCGTTGGCGCTCCTCCTGGTCCCATCTCGTGGTGTCCACCTCCTTTCGTTCCACTCCGGTTTCCCGGGGAGTCATTCGTTCTATCGAGGATCTGGACAGCCTCTCATCAGATTGTCCAACCGGGTGGGGACCGGAATCAATTGATCTAAGTCAATTTCTTCTTCACTACCCGCTGCGACCATACGGAATTGTAAGGCATAGTCCGCGTCCGTTCTAGTCCCCTGTTTTACCTGAAGGAGGTATTCTCCAGAACTGATGCCGAAACGTGCGTGATCATAAATGGAACGAAACATAGCATAGCATAGCTGCGTAAAACGAACAAATCTTGTTCCCACAGGGCTGTCGCCCATTCTGCCGCTCGGCCGGTGAGGCAAGACATAATGAATCCGACCTTCTGTTGGTCTGAGAGTTCTCCTTCTGCTGTGGCGTCAAAGTACAACACACACTGTATGAGGAGACTCTTGCATGTCGCCGGTCCTCCGTCATACCGTTTGGGAATAGGCACTCGTAATCCACCTCTTCCGTCTACTCTCCTGGGTTGCCCCACAACCTCCTGTCTGGTTGTTTGAGCTTCAGGAGGGAGAACTTCCAAACGGTTGACCACGGAGAGTACCCGATTCATGGCTTCAGCCAGTTGTGTAATCTGTTGTTCATGGCGGTCTAACCGCGGGTCCTCCTATGCTTCGGTGGTCCTGCCTTTACAGTAGGCATGGTGATATTTGGATGGAAAGATGAATTGGATGTGTGCCACACATATCGTTTTGCGCTCAGGCCAAAAGGTTTGACTTTGGTCTCATCTGACCACAACACCTTGCCGCTCAGCCTCAGAATCAACAACATGATTTTTAGAAAAGCTGAAGCGAGACTTGATGTTGCCTTTCATGAATAGTGTTTCTTTCTTGCCACCCTCCTCTTGAGGCATGATTTGTGGAGCGCATTATTGTGGTCACAGGCACACAATGACTAGTCTCTACCATGGAGAACTAAAGCTCCTTCAATGATCCCATTGGTTTCTTGGTAGCCTCTCTTCTCAGTCTCATCCTTGCCCATTCATCCTGTTTGGGAGGACAGCCTGAATTCTTTAAGGTCTGGGTGGTGCCCTACTCCTTCTTAATAATGGTCTAAACTGTGCTCCAAGGCACAAATCTTTTGAAGTATGTTTATATCCATCCCCTGACTTGTGCCTTTTCACAACTTCTTTTGTAGTTCTTTTGAAAGTACCTTTCAGACCATAGTGGATTGTTGACGTGCTATTCACTGCTCGCAAAGCACGTCAAGGACACCATCCACGTAGAAGACATCATGCTACCCTCATGGAGTCTGTTTCTGACTAATTGGTCAGAAACATGCACAACAGTAGCCCACTGGAAGTCATTTTATGGGGCTCTGGCAGTGCTCCTCCTATTCCTCCTTGCACAAAGAAAGAGGTACCGGTCCTGCTGCTGGATTGATGCCCTTCTAAGGTCCTGTCCACCTCTCCTCGTGTAATGGCGGTCTCCCAGTATCTCCTCCATGGTTGGTCTGATCAGTGAAAACATGAGTCAGTCTACAGAGAGGAGGTCATGTACCTTGTGGCTTTGTGCACAGAACAACCTGGCCTTCAACACCAAGAAGACCAAAGAACTGATTGTGGACTACAGGAAGTCTGAAGGCTGTATCCATGCCCCAGTTCTCATTGATGGGACCTAGGTGGAATGTGTGGCCAGCTTCAAATTCCTGGGTGTCCACATCTCTGAGGACCTCTCCTTCAACACCTCAACCGCAACAGCGGCTCTACTTTAAGGAAAGTAAAGAAGCCCCGCCTTTCTACCAACATCCTGGTAAACTTTTACCGCTGCTAGGTCGAGAGCATTCTGGCCGACCAGATGTCCCTGCAGCGTTGGTGAAATCTGCCCAGCGCGTCAATGGTGTCCAGCTCCCCACCATTAAAGACTTCCAGCACAAGCGCTGTCTGCGGAGAGCATGTGGCATTATCAGGGACCCCTCACACTCTAGTCACAAACTGTTTGCCCCCCTGCCTTCAGGCAAGCAGTACAGGTCTCTTCATTGCCACACCAGCAGGCTCTGTGTCCCGACGCTAGTCTTACCTGCTCCACTACCTCCTGCTGTACACATGCCACCTTATTTAATATTTGCCATTGGCACAATGCATACTGTTTGTACTTACTATTGCATATTTACACTTTGACACCTCATTTGACCCTCTGTTTGTACTGCCAACTGTTAAATTGCACTTTACTTAACTATGCCAATTGGACATCCATTCTTTGCGCTTAATTTTATAGGCTCATACATTGGAGCATCTGTACATTGACACACTGCACAGCACAACATTTTCGCACTGCTCTTTTTTGCACTTCTGGTTGGATGCAAACTGCATTTTGTTGAATTGTACTTGTACTGTTCATGGGCAATAACGTTGAATTTAATTTAATCTAATCGTACTGTACTGGGAGACACAGCAAACAGTTTTGCAGCAGTTCGTATGGATGTGCCATCCTGGAGGAGCTGAACTACCTGTGCAACCTGAATTGCCTGCAAGTACCACCATGTGCTACCAGTAGTGACTAGGACACTAGCAAGACCAGTGAAAATAATTGGACAAGTAGTGCAAACATATTTGTTATGATCTACTCAGTTTATCGTTCAGTTGAACGATCGTTTTGTTCATTTGAATGGCTGGCAGTGGAGTTCTACCCAACCACGGAATATGCGGTTCTCTAGCTCAGTGCTAGGTCCAACAGCTCTTAGCTTGACGTTCTCAAAGAAAAGTATATCAAGTGAATAAATATAAAAACGTATGTTGACATTTTGTTGTTTTTTATTAAGAAACAAATGGTATAATACATTAGGTAGGTTGTTTTACACTTGGACAACTATAACTTGGAAAACAACTATGAGCTTTTTATGGTATACAAATATCAAATAATGAACAGAATATCAAATATTTACTGAGTTGTTTTTAAAAAACTCAACCAAAATGTCAATATGGGGTCCCTGTATCAGTTTGGTGGAAAACAAAACTCCAACACTAGATGGCACGCTAAACCTTCATTCCAAACCTATACCTACCACATCTGAAAGCAATTACTTTCCAAATGGACACAGAGTGGCACATCAAATTCACACTCACTCTGAGGAAGGAAATGACACAGATACACTTCCTATTGGCTGTTTTTTTTATATCTGTGATTGGTTCATACTTTTGAGACAAGTGAAGAACCGAATAAGATCAAGTGCCAATATTTAGGGTTGCAGCTGAAATCTTGAAATTCTGTGGATTTGTGGTCGAGGCTTCATCTTTAGGAAATAAACAACACGTCATTCTTTGCAGCAGACTATCCCCTACAATGTGGAAAAAACAATAAGCTTCTAAATTCAACCACTCTGGATATATTAATAGAAATGTAAAAGATGCGTTTTTGATGCAAATTTGTGTTGCTTGACTTTTAAGGTGCACCATTTTCAGAGGAATTTAGAATTCGTTTTTTTATAAATGCATCTGCTTCTGTTTAAACATTACTCCTAGAGCAGAATTGTGCCAATACAAAAAAGGAGGAACTTTTTGATTATATAGTTTGAGAGGCTAATGCTCAAGATGAGCAAATGATAAGAATAAGTTGAGAATAAATACACAAAAATATAAATACACAGAAATACAAATTTTATGTATTAAAAAAACACACTTTATTTGACTAAATATAACTAGATTAACAGGATTAATTGTATTATCTACATAATTAATAAATCACATGGTTGTTACAAAAATAAGACACAAAGCATGGTGAACATAAGTATTTATTTAGAAACACTTACATTTTATATATTAAAGTAATTAGCAGATTAGCAGACCTTTTGTTTTTGAAGATATAGGTTTCCGCGCAAAGTAGAAAGTCAAGATAGAAAACAATTCCTACTGCGAACCGAGCAAAGCCGTTTACCATCCTATTCAGGCGCCATGCAAGCCATCTTAGTTCTGTTTTGTACTCAACCAATACTGTAGAATAACAGTTGCAGGAACTTAAAATCATTGAGTTAATATTTATATTAAACAAAATTATTTATTTATTAATAATTAATGTATTATTTATAAACATGCACACACTGACACTTGTGCTTCCCTCTTTCAGATTGGAATGCTGATTGGATTGTTGTTGGATTGCTGCATTGTGGGATTGTTGACGTGCTGACACTTTTTGGACATATCAAACAAGCTACTTGCACCTGAACACCTGCAGCTAAGTACAATCTTGCCTTCTTAATGTAGCTGTTGTAACTTTAACATGAAGGAGAACTATCGTCTTCAGGTAAAGATTTTTGAATCAGAGTTAGAGGCTCGGCTTCAGACGCAAATGTCAGGCAAGGATTATGATAGTGTAGAAAAAACTGCGTCAGCACCTCCAGGATGAAACAAAAGCGTTGTTAGCCCCCCGGCACAGCCCCTGAAGCCAGGAAATAACTTTCTCATGGTCACTGGGAAGAAATGCCGCAGACCAGTTAAACCTGGGTTGCTGCTAGAGCCAACAGAGACTTTTAACAGGTTTTCTCCACTGGATTCAGAGTCAAGGCCCAAGTCGTCTTTGGAGGGGAATGATAGGCAGGCATTTTCTACTGGTGGACTGGAAAAACGTTAAACTCTAGTCATCTGTGATTCCATTAGCCACAGTATTAGATTTAAGAATCAGCCAATGATCAGCTGTTAGCTAGTGTTATTCACGTTGGCACCATCAACGAACAGTCTAAGACAGTCAGAGGTTACGAAGCAGAACATAGCATCAGTGTGTTAATTTGCTAGAAAGATGTGTTGGCATCAACTAACCTCACCATGCGATAGGGTGCAAGTCAGGCTGTAGGCTGTTTGCCAGCCTGATAGAATAGTGGACAAAACGAAGATAACGTTTACACTTTTACTAGATAGGATATTAGCAGCAGCACACGGTTAACATAGAATACCGAAAACTCAATAACCTGTGAGGGGTTGGTGATAAACAAGGAACTTAAATAACAGTGTTGATGAGTGATGATGTGCAGGTGTGTCAGGGGTGCACTGCTGCCATCAACTCCTGCCGGCAGTTAGAACGTCGGAGAGGGAGAGAGCAGGCAGCCCCACACGGAGCACCCGTATTAAGATTAAGGTTTCCTTCACTTTTGTCATGAATAAAAATGACTGTAATACATCACATCTTAAAATGGGACTCCTTAATGTGACATCCCTTACATCTGAGGCAATTACAGTAAATTAATTAATTAATGATGGGATTGATCATGGCCTTTTGTGAAACCTGGCTAAAGCCTGATGAATTTACTGCTTGAAATGAGGCCTCTCCTCCTGTTTACACCTGAAAAGGGGGGGGGGGGGTATACAAGTCTTCTGTTCTTTAGAAATCTTTATACTGTATAAATGTATAGATCAGGGGTATTTAATTAAAATATAGAAAGGTCCAGCTTGACCAAATTACTTCAAGCAAAGGTCCGGAACGTCTTATTTGTGTTATGATTCAGTGCCATACATATTGATGTCACGTTGCCTCCTGGTGGTGGGTCCACCTCCGGGCGCGTGACTCTCCGGCGTTCGACGTCGCCGGCCTTCTAGCGCCATCGTATGTGTTTGTCCTGTTTCCCATGTCCTGTGAAGGCACCCTTCCCTGATTCCCTTCAGCTGTACCCAGTTAGCTGGGTATTTAAACCCCTGTGTGTCTTGTCTCCGTGTGTGTT
>JACXGK010004116.1:15298-27160 GCA_016801125.1 Novumbra hubbsi | reverse complement strand
CGTTCCAGCCTGTTTGGCTTATTATTCAGGTTCGCCGTAATAAACCGAACCCTGTACATACACCTGCGCCTTGATCCGGTTCTTTACAATCACCAGACGTCACAATTGAAGTAGTCTAGTAGTTGTATGTATGTAGAAAACAACTGTTTATTTTATTTGTCTCTCAAATAAAATAAAGTGTACAATTCAATAATAATAATACATGGGTAACTCCAAAAAACTGGGGACAATTCGAAAAATGACAGACGTGTACCGCACGCATACGCAAAATGCAGTAGCGTAAAAGCAAATTTTGAGCTGCAGCAGACAGAGGCAGTTGAACCATGAACTCTGAGTTTAAAATCGGTACACTCTAACCACTGCCCCACCAGCAAAGTTAATAATTTAACTATTTCGAAATGTTTGGTATTTTCCTAATTTAAAATATACATGACGTAGTGACCCTAATAATAAAACTTACAATTACAATAGGATTACTCCTGACGGAATAATCCTAATAATATTACATATGAGAATATTAAAAGTCCACTGAGTAGTCTAAAGTGTTTGATTGACACAGACGTCTGGACAAACGTTCGGAAATACGGGAAATTATGCAGAAAAGTTAAAATTGACAGATGCCGAACTACAAGCATTTGTGGGTCTTATATATTTGAGAGGTGTTACTGGCAGTGAAAGCATGAAACTCGATGATCATTGGTTGACCGAAATGAAAATAAAAATTCTGAGATATCTGCGCTTTGATGACAGTACCACAAGGACTGCCCGTCTTGTGAATGATACATTTGCGATGATATCGGAAGTATTTCATAAGTTTGTGAAAAACAGTGCAGTGAGAACATAACTGTAGTAGATGAACAAGGCGCAGTGCTTTACACAATACAAGGTCAATAAACCGGACACATTTGGCATTACATTCTGAATAGCCGCCAACAAAATACATGTTGAATGCACAACGCAATTTATGGAGAAATTAAAGTAGCGGACAATATTGTTATGCGACTGCGAAAAGGAGATGATGTAAAGGTAGCGTTCAATGTTCAGGGAACAAAACTTGTGAGCTCTGCCAAACGTGTTAGCGAACTTGACTTAAGACCAAATCTATTTCCTTGACATTGCCAGTTCAGTTGCCAAATATGTTATATTATGCTTGGTATTCTCAGCGACTTTTGTTCCCTGTTTTTATGTTTGTTTCCAGTGCAGTGAGAACATAATTGTAAATTAACAACTTTTCCCCATCAAGGTGCGGTGTTGCGTTACACAATAAATGGCCAATAAACCTGACACATTTGGCATTCAATTCTGGTTAGCCGCCAACAAAATACATGTTGAACACTATTTATGGAATGATGAAAGTAGGCCGGCTGGTCAGCGGTTAGCAGACAATATTGTAGTGCGTTTGCGAAAAGGAGATTTAAAGTGAGCATTCAATGTTTAGGGAACAAAACTTGTGAGCTCTGCCAGACATGTTAGCGATTTGACTTGAGACCAAATCAATTGATTCGCGATGCGGTCTTTAGGTGGGGGGTTGGTGCATTCTTTACTATATGAAACAAAGAAACCCTGAGCACAATGCAATTCCCTAAGACTAACCTATTGGAGTATCCACAAATTACACACACCCATTTGATTGCTTATTGCTCATATCAGGTGATTTCCACGAATATTTCAAACATTGTAATTTTAATATCTCCTCCTTGTCCTGCCTATTGTGTAGTAGGGAGATGATTGAAAATGAAGGTTAAGCTATTATGTAATACGCATTATATAGATTTTATAATGAGTTATGTTTTCCGCCACTTTTTAGTGTACAATATAATAATTACACATATAGCTGCAAGCAGCAATTTGTGTTACTCCAAAAATTAGAGACAATTGGAAAAGCAAATTTTAAGTTTGAAGCCTGGGTATACAGTCAATACACCCTAACCACTGCGCCACAGCAAATCTATTTTGGATCCAGAAATATTGAACAATTATAAATCAATAAATAAACTTAAATTAGTGTTGAAAACTAAGGCTGTTATAACAACAAAAAAATAGCACATTACTCCAGTATTAGCCTTTCTACACTGGCAGCCTGTAAAGGCTAGGGCTGATTTTAAGGTTTTATTGTTGACCTGTAAAGCAATACGTGGACTTGCTACTTCTTATCTCGCTGAAATGATCCAGCAATACGTAACCTAAGATCGCAGGATGCAGGCCTTCTGATTGTACCAAGAATTTCTAAACAAACAGCCGGAGGCAGGGCCTTCTCACATAGAGCTCCGCAACTATGGAACCACCTGCCAATTAGGGTTAAAATGCAGACTATGCAAACTTTTAAGTGTCTATTAAAGACTAATTTCTTCAGCATCGTCTCTGACTAGGGTAGCCTGGCCCAAGGAAATGAAGGTGAACAGAAAGGCTTGATACTGTCCACCCTACTTGTCCTGCCAAGCGGGCTCTCATCTCCTCTGGGAGAGTGAAGATGCCATTCGAGAGGGCGAAGTCACTGGCTTGCTGTTGTCTCTGATATGGTGTTGCAATTTATTCTACATTGGAAACGGACTTTTTTATAAAACATTATGTAATATTTCAAGAGACCATATTGATAAATCATTGACATAAACAAGTAAACAACCCTAACCTCAAATGATCAGCAGGGTATGCACTTAAAGCCGCTCTAGATCTCTTCTGGCTGCAATGCAAAAGTGTCATAAGGCAAAAGGGTTTTGCACTGTGTGAAACTTGGTTCAGAAAAGAAATATTCTCCCACCCTTAATGACCTTAGCCAATTATATCAAATTGTACCTAATGTTGTCAAGTACTATGGGCAGTTTTCAGGATTCAATTTGATAATTGTACGGCAGAGATAGGATAAAATAAACCATAGGTATTAAGATTCAAAAATTGTAAGGGTCCAGCTGGAAAGGGTTAACTAGAAATATACATGGAGTTCAACACATCAGTTCAGTACAATTCCATAACAGTGCGTACTGATGAATGAAAAACATTCTCCCAGTCGATGTCTGAGACTGGTAGACAGTCTTATTGAGGTTATCTCAGCCAAAGGGGGAAATACCAGCAATTAGGGCATAGTGTGTCCTAAATTTCTCCTCAGTAGGAAATGACATTGTTGTACATCATTTGTTAAATAAATGATATCCTGGTTAAAATGTCCTTGTTTTTTGTTTAATTACATTACATTTATCTATAGATATTGTTTGAAAGAAGATCAAATATTTATTTATTTGAAAGAAAATATATATATATTTAATGGTGTGTCCTAATTCTTTCACGTGTGTAAAAATGCTGTAAAGACAAAGACATTTGGAGAACATGTAAGAACTAAGGAAGGTCCACATCATGGACTCATGCTAAAAAACAATTCTCCCCTGACTTGTATGATTCCATTCACAGATCGAAAGTGGACAGAAGCCAACAGTACCAAACTGTGAATTTACTGGACCAAGCTGCTAGAAAGGCTCAGCCAATCACCTGAATGGCCCAGCCAATCTTATTGAAAATCTATGGAAAGAACTGAAGATCGAGATTCATAGAAGAGGCCCACAGAACCTTCAAGATTTGAAGACTGTTTGTGTGGAAGAATGGTCCAAAATCACACCAGAGCAATGCATGCAACTAGTTTCTCCATACAGGAGGCATCTTTAAGCTGTCATTACCAACAAAGGCTTTTGTACAAAGTATTAAATAAATATCAGTAAGCATGTTCAATACTTTTTTCCTGTGGCATTTCACATTATTACACATAACTTAACTTCTGAACTTATTTGTTTTGGTTTCTTTGTATGTATGGATTACTTGGGTTGTTACCAACGTCTGGTGAATTTCACGTCAATAGCACCTTTGGAAATATATTTACTAAGAAAATTGGTGACGTGTTTAATACTTATGTCACCCGCTGTATATTTTTTTAATGAACAACAAAGAACGCTTCATCCCCTTACTTGGGTCAATTCTTATTCTGCAAACCAGCCAGAAGCTAACACACCCCATTTAACGGGCACACAAATACCCAAAGAAGGTGCGAGTAAACACAATTCATAACTTGAATGTGAGGGCTACTGTACATTGTTATATGGAGAAAAGCTAATGTGATTTCAGCACAAGTCATGTGCCCAATAAAGTTATCCGTGTACTGTTGCAATACAATAAGTGAAGCACTAACTATGAAAAAAAGAAAAATCTGATAAAAGCAAAAAAATAAATGTTTTAATTGATCGCATTTAATAATTTAATAAATAATAATTCAGATAATTTAGTATTATCATTATATATTATACATAATTATCATTGGCCATTGCATGACTTTGCTCTTAACAACCAGTCAACAAATAGGCCAAACCGTCTTTGTTTTTTTGGAGGAAAGATTTTTAACACAGAAGATGTCTGGAATATAAAAACAACTTATTGATAATAGATAGTCACTCTTTTGTTTTTCAATCATGCTTAGAGCGATATTTTTTACCCCAGCAATATATGTAAATAAAGGACTAACACTGTTACATTTAGATTGCACATCTATTACAATACATTCACACTAGCTCAAACCATAAGAGTTCAGCTTTTTATTAATTTAGTTTACACTAAGGCACTGGTAGAAAATTATTTGGTGCATACAGAACGGAATAATCAGGATTATTAGCAGAAGGGATGGTTGGCAAACTAAGGTATTCAAGTGTGCCCATTATATCCAAGACAACACCTTGTGTGGCATGTAATGCCTATGCAATAAAGTCTTTGGAATTCTATGATTTTGCTTTCTTATTTCTGTGTATTGTTTATTGGCAATGAAGCTCAGGGAGAGAAAATACAGTATGCCAATCTCAAAATGTTCTATGTAACACCGGGTCCCTGAGAAAGTCTTAAAAGCAAATATTAGTTACAGTGGGCTCAATCTTCCTAAACAAATCTGTTATTCTAAAATGTAACACCTTCATATTAATGTTATTGAAACATAATGGAATAAGGTTAATAGGAAATTAATTTTCTATTGCGAAATAGTGCTATGCAGGGTTGTATTATGGCAATTTACTATGTCTAGGATTGTAATTTAGGCTGGTAAGAAAGAAAATGTCTTTAGCACAATTAACAGTTTATTAAAGATTTACTTGCAAGGAGAGTCTGGTTCCCCATCACCCAGAGTGACAGGGAAGCATCTCTGCCAATTCCAAAGTTACAAACATTCTTATACACTCAGGTTATTTGCATATGCATTTGGTATAATCCAGTCCAGGGGTGTGTCAAAACAATGTTCCCTTCCTGACCCCAATCTGTTCTCCCCCTATCCTGTGTTTATCCAGGTGCCCCAATAGCCCCTACTCATGGTGGAAGTATCACCCCCTCATGGCCAAATTCCTATAGATCCATGAACAAGAACAGTGATAAGGAGAACAGATGGGCACAGTGTGATTACAGGATTTAGCATAGAGATAGGTGTCACCAACAAACACAAACCAGATCCTCTGTCCTAGCTTTATGACCCCAACATTCCTTTGCTCTCTTCATGCAACAACAGTTTGACATGTAAGCCAGTGTATAATCAGTTAATACATCCAATTGTTAATATTACCACAACAGTTGACACCAAAGATTTTGTTTAGCCGGTGCTATGGGGTAGCTTGACTTGTCAGCAAGGGTGCTTGAAATTGATGGTTTCCCACTGATTCCCACAGTCGCCATAGTTTTAATTTAACCGATACACAAATGTGCACGAACATAGGCCTATGCAGTACCTCCAGTAACGCTCCGCGGCAGTTACAATGCCATTAAAATTGTGTTGAACACAATGTTATATGAATGAACATCGCATGCAAATAACTATATGGAGTCAGAATGTGTGCTTCAACCACCAAAAGTATTAAAAATATCATGAACTTACCGATAGACGTCTTCATAACAAGACAATTCGTCTGCTGTTGTGGTTCATCGCAAAAGGCGTCAATTATTTTGTCGTTGTCCATGACCCTTGTTCTCTCAATGTTTATAGCCAACAGTGCCAGGTCACTGGATCGAGAGTCCCAACTGCTGTTCCTGAAGTATTTTTTCCAACGACGCAGACAAGAAAAACTGTGCTCAAAGCTTACTGATGTGAGGGGAAGTGTCAAAAATATGCATATGAGTTTGTACACTTCTATAAATGTATCTTTGTACGGCCTCATGAGGGATAGAAACTCCTGAGTACTGGTGATAGTATGTCCCTGTTTCCCTTTTCTTTCCAATAGCTGGTAATAGCCGGAAAGTCTGGTAGAGCTCGGATTCCATAATGACTGGTCACAGGTAGTATGCGTTGTTGGTCTAGAATAGATGTGTGTTTGGGGCTTAGGGTTGGCACACCTCTCAGTACTCAAGATGGTGCCGCGAATTGCAGCCTCGGTGTGTTGGTGTGCGTTGTTTTGTCTTGTTTTGTGTGTTAAGTCAGTTTTCTGCTGCAATACCCAAAGCTCTTTCACCAGAGATAAGCTCATAAACAGCAGGGAAACATCAGGCCCTCACCTTTGTTCATGCAGTTAAAATCAGAGGGAAACGTGCCGGTCCGCTCGTGCATCACCGCAAACGTGGACATCACACATTACCTGGAATAATTCTCACTCAATGCGCATTTGCTGTACAAGAAACAGGATGAACTTCAGCTACTGGCAGGGAAGGACAAACTTGTATTCATCTTCTGTTTTATGTTTTAAAGAGACATGGATTTGTGGATTGATACCGGACTCTGCACTGCAGCTAGCAGGCTTCCAACTCTTCAGAGTGGGCCGCGACACAAAAAAAAAGAAAGGTGGAGGTATCAGTTTTTACACAACAGTGGCTGGTGTAACAAGGTGACAGTGATTCCTCAGCACTACATCAACTGTAGAACATTCTACTCCCCCTGCTTCATTCATTTTGGTTGTTTTTTGCATTCCTGCACAGGCCAACGTGGAGATGGCACAGCGCATGCTTGCCAGATACTGGGTGTGGAGCAGACAAACCTGGACTCCTTAGTTACTGTCCCCAGGGACTTTAACAAAGGAAATCTCAGCCATGAACTTCCCAAATACAGCCAAATTAATGAAATGCCAGACGAGAGAGGAGAACATTCTGGATCACTGTTACACTATAGTCAGCGGTGCCATTCCCACCGCTGACCTAGGTCATTAACACCACATCATGGTCCACCCCTGATTCTTGCATACAGACAAAAATTTAAGCTCTGAAAACCTGTTGTTAGGACATCAAAGCAGTGGACCATTGAGGCTGTGGAGGATCTTCGGGTGTGCTTGGACTGTACTGAGTTCACAGAAGCTGTGACATCATTTATCAGCTTGTGTGTGTACTGCTGTATACCATCATGCACCACGGTGAGTTATAACAACGACAAACCCTGATTCACAGCTAAACTCAGACCGCTAAGGTTGGTTCAGGAGAGGGGAAAAGGACAGATTTACAGTAACAAAGTACAAGCTCAGCAAGGGCAGGAAGCTAAACCACTGTACTCTGAGAGATTATAACAACAATGCTCAGGTAACAACTCTGCTGTCTAGAGACAGATCACCAACTACAAGCCTAAAGCCCCACATTCCATTAATGTCTCTCGCCTGGCCAATGACCTGAACGAGTTCCCCTGTCGCTTTAAAAGACATTGGGACAGTCCTGACGTCATCCCAGTGACTCCAGCTCTAGCCAATCACCACTTCAGCAGGGATATAGACCACTCCCAAACAGCCCACCTCAGTGGCCCCCTCCCCCCTACCACAACAACGACATTCTCTGTCCTGGAGAGGGACGTTAGCACTATGCTGACCAGCTGTCTCCGATATTCAGCCAAGAACTCTAGAGGGGACACTACACCAGGCCACATAATGTTACAAAATAGAATACACTAATGTGATTAAAAGACAGCCAGATAGTAGAAGGAGTGTGCAAAATGTGTGGTCTAATACAATACATACTATGCTGTTCAAGACAAATACATTTGGAGAACATGTAAGAACTGTAGACTCATGCTAATTTTGGACTCATACTAATAAAAAATAAGAAAATGGGGTAAAATCTCACTATCTGAATGAAAAAGTCAGTTACAAAAGCTGGAACAATAGGTAGTACAGGACAAGCAAAATCCTACTTTTGCTGATGGGGAGTGTTTACTAGACTCAATAGTAAGTGTGAAGTATAGCCGTGGCCAAAGTTTTTGAGAATGATACAAATATAAATTGCTGCCTCAGTTTTGATATTGGCAATTTGCATATACTCCAGAATGTGATGAAGAGTGATCAGATGAAGTCCCAATTTAACCAGGGTTACCTGCAAGGACACACGTGCAGTCATCATTGCTTTGCACAAAAAGGGCTTCACATGCAAGGAGATTGCACCTAAATCTACCATTTGTCAGATCATCAAGAACTTCAAGGATAGAGGTTAAATTACTGTGAAGAAGGCTTCAGGGTGCCCAAGAAAGTCCAGCAAGCACCAGGACCCTCTCCTAAAGTTGATTCAGCCGTGGGATTGTGGCACCACCAGTGCAGAGCTTGCTCTGGAATAGCAGCAGGCAGGTGTGAGGGCATCTGCACGCACAGTGAGGCGAAGACTTTTGGAGGATAGCCTGTTGTCAAGGGCAGCAAAGAAGCAACTTCTCTCCAGGAAAAACATCAGGGACAGACTGATATTCTACAAAAGGTACAGGGATTGGACTCCTGAGGACTGGGGTAAAGTCATTTACTCAGATGAATCCCCTTTACGATTGTTTGGTGCATCTGGAAAAACGCATGTTCGGAAAAGAAAAGGTGAGCGCTACCATCAGTCCTGTGTCATGCCAACAGTAAAGCATCCTAAGACCATTCATGTGTGGGGTTGCTTCTCAGCCAAGGGAGTGGGCTCCCTTACACATTTGCCTAACAACACAACAGCCGTAAATAAAAACTAGTACCAAAACATCCTCTGAGAGAAACTTCTCCCAACCATCCAAGAACAGTTTAGTGACAAACAATGCTGTATCCAGCATGATGGAGCATCTTGCCTTAAGGCAAAAGTGATAACTAAGTGGCTCGGAGAACAAAACATTCCCATTTTGATCCATGGCCAGGAAACTCCCCAGACCTTAATCCCATTGAGAACTTGTGGTCAATCCCCAAGAGGTGGACAAACAAAAACCCACAAATTCTGATAAACTCCAAGCATTGATTATGCCAGAATGGGCTGCCATCCTTCAGGATGTGGCCCTGAAGTTAATTGACAGCATGCCAGGACAAATTGCAGAGGTCTTGAATAAGGGTCAACACTGCAAATATTTACTCTTTGCATGTAGTTAATGTAATTGTCAATAATAGTCTTTGACACTTTGAAATGCTTGTAATTATACTTCAGTATACCATAGCAACATCTGACAAAAAGATTGAAAAACACTGCAGCAGCAAACTTTGTGTAAACCAATACTTGTGTCATTGTCAAAACCTTTGGCCACGGCTGTATATTTGAATACCTAATACAGGCCACTGTTTACTGCAAAGCTTTGAGACTCAAAGTATTTCTTGCTATTTCGATAGCAAGCTGACATGTGTGTAGTGATGTTAAAAATCCTGTACAAGCAATGTAAGGTAAAATACTTGACGTCTTTAATTTAAAAACTATGAGGTAAAAACTGTGACTGCAGCCCTGATGTTGTATAAATGTTAAGGCCGAACCTCGCGGAGGTGAGGTGAGGACCCAAATGCAGAACGTGAGCGGAAAGGTAAAGCACCATGTGACCACTAGAGGGTGTGCCAGGACCAGTGTCGGCGAGTGTGAGGGTGGAATCCTGACAATAAAATGACAAAATCAATGGCTGATAACATATAAAAGACCTTGAAATAAATTACGACGCAATATTCTGGGTTAGAAAAGCAACATAGGCTTAATATGGGTAGTCAGGTCTGTTTTTAATCTAATTAAGATGTGTATACATTTTGGGGATTTCAACAATTAAGTTAAGTTACTGTGTAGATCTGTCAAGTAATGAGTATTTTTCCAACTGCAAAAATATAAAATATGATAACATTTAAACCTTCAGTTAACATATGGTATCAATTAAGTATTTTTTTTTTTACTGTAGACAGACTGAGCAACACATCAGATTTTTAAAGGATAACTAGTGTTGGTTGAAGGGATAATCAAACATTAGATAAGAGCTAGTAACATATTCACCTAAAAGCTTTAACAGCGGAAGTTATAACAAACCTAAACCAACACAAAGACACTATTGTGAATTCTTTAGAAGGCGTGGTAAAACTGCTGGGTTCTGGGTATCTTCCCTGACAATCTGGTCAGCGAGTCTTCCCCAAACATGTTAGTTTATTTAAAACATTTTAGGAATAAAAGAAAAAAACATATGTTTAGTAAAATGAGGAATATTTGTCACTGGGTTATTCGATTTATAATTCTTATACTTATGAAAGGAATTGTTGAACACATAACAACAAGCTTTGTGTCATTGTATGTTTTTTATGTTATGTTAACATTATTTAATGGATACTTAACAGCTACCAAAGCCTAATCTTTAAAACACTTCTTGGAATTATTTGTTATACAATAATAATGAGTTGGGATTCCAGTCCTGCGACTTCATATCATGATTCTGCCTTCTCTCAAGGAGTAACTTTTCCATTAACTTAATGAAGAAATAGCAGGGGGCATGTATGATATTATATTTGGGTTTAGGAGAGCAGAACTCAAAAAAGTTAATCAAATTGGTACTTATTGGCATCTGTTATGTTTTACATCTTCCATTCACAGGACTTGTTTTAATTTGTATACTTGGGAAAAGTTTTGTTTGACGTAAGGTCTAAAATTTGTATGGTGGAATAGCATAGATCTAACCATTTTTATTTGGTATTTTGTCTAGTCTTTGGGACAGTGACAAGTCCAGTGTTGGAGGAGCGGAGACTATGAGACGAGGTTTGTAAGTGAACGAGGTTGGAGAGGTAAGAGGGGGCATGGCCATGGAGGGCCTTGAAAGTAAGAAGAAGAATCTAATAGTGTATAAGGAACTTGATTGGGAGCCAATGAAGGTGTTGGAGCATGGGAGTAATGTGTTCCCAGGGTTTGGTTCTTGTGAGGACTCTAGCAGCAGAGTTTTGAACATGTTGAAGCCTTGCCAAGGCTTATTGGGGTAACCTCCAGCCTAACGATGGCATCTATAAGATCCACAGGTTTCCAGGAATTATCTATTGCCTCTATTGTTGGGAGATGATGGAACTATACCCAGTGGATGATGAACTGTTGCAGGGCATAATCCAATTATGTGGACGCTATAAGTTCAACGGTAGGGACACCACAAACCATTTTCTGGTGACATATCACACAACCGATTGGACACAGACAACTGAGTGTGAGTACAGTGTAGAGCAGGGGTGGGCAAACTACGGCCCGAGGGCCAAATGCGGCCCGCGAGGCTGTCCCATCCGGCCCACGGAATGCCCTTTTGTCAGGGTTCCACCTGCCTGTTGCTGGCCCGTTGGCGGCCTCTGGTGGCCTGTGAGCGATGTGCTCCTCCCTGTCACAAATCACACCGTCACCAAGCACCTGGCCACCTACGCACACCTGTCCCTCATCACGCTGATCACTGGCCTTACTTAGTTCCCCGTTTCCCTTGGCTCAGTGTCAGTACAAACTAGGTACCACGATAGTCATTCACCACTACGTATTTAGTTCTTTGACTCCTGCGTTTCCACGCAGCTCTCGGCTTTCAAGCCTTATTCTACTTAGTAACAAAGTAGCCCGTTCCAGCTCTGTACCTATCCGGTATAGTGCACATTCCACTCCATCAACAACCAACGTCCGTCAGAGCTTATTGCCCAACGAGCTTCACTACACGGACACCAATCATCGCTTTTGCTACGGTCGTGC
>JACXGK010004116.1:0-15198 GCA_016801125.1 Novumbra hubbsi | reverse complement strand
CTTTTCTGGCCTCCAAATCAATTATGATTAACAAGTTACAAAAAAAATTTGGCCCTCAAAATCCTGATGTGGCCCCCGAGCCAAAATATTTGCCCACCCTTGGTGTAGAGGATAAATTGTGCCAATCCATAAGCCCTATTGATAAATGCATAATTAGTTATTTGCGTACGTTTAATGTGCCTATATATGTGTGTAAACATTGGTTAGGTCATCCATTTTGATTATCGACTACATCCTCCATTTTGTATTGATTACATGGCTTGAGAGAACGAAGGAGCCTTTGTTCTCGGTTGAGTTTTCCCGCCTGTGCCTCTGATTGGTTGATACAGGTGTAGGGAGGGGTCTACCTGTGCGAAGTTATACGCTCTATATCTGTTACACGCTCATAGTCATCCAACTGGTTTCTTCTGTGTGTTTAACACATACTACAGGACAAAATCTGGATCAGATGATTGGAAATGTTTCATGATCCAAACTACATTAGGAAACACTGCTGGTGTTAAATTGGAAACCTCTCACTATTCAGGTGCACATCCGTCACTGACATTTGTTAATACCTGATACTTTCTTAGACCCAAATCAAAGTGATTGCAATAACTGATATAGGAACTTGACCTCACATATGCAAGACAAAAAAAGACTAAAGAAATAATGTCCCAGAGGATTTCTGTTGGATTCAGGTCTGAGGAACGTGAGGGCCAATCAATGGCATCACAGGAACAGTTTCTGTCCATCGGCAGCTGGCTTCATCAGCAAGACCAGGTGACGCCCCATTGTCATTGACCACCTTCCACCCCCTAAACTAATGTGTTACAATAACGAACTTCTTTGGACTACTCTCTTGCACATAATGCAACTTTTACTACATTATACTGTACATTGTTTGCACATTCCCTGGCAGGTGCTTACTTTTTTACCGTTTTATTTATTTCTCTACTTACTGTGTTATTTATTACTTGCTATGTTTACTGTTATGCACCAATACACCAAAACAAATTAATTGTATGTGTAAACTACTTGGCAATAAAGCTGATTCTTATTCAATGCCTTCGTCATCCAGTAACTGCTCAAACGCTATTTTTGTCACATTTGGCCGGGCATTGTCCTGCACCAGAAGGAACCCAGGGCCCACCACACCATCTTAAGGTCTTTTGTTGGGTACTCTCAGCTAGGACGTGGAGGTCTGTGCAACCCTCCGAGGAAAAATCAAACCAGTCTTGCTGGATGATGTTGTAGGCAGCATTACAATAACATTCAAAAGTGACATCTGAAATAATTTCAGTAGCCAAGGGAGGCACATATTAAAGTGTAGTTGTTGAATAAACAAATTAATTTAATTAACAAAGATATCCTAGCATGTGAAAACATGAAACAAAATATTTTGTAATATTCTATTTAATTCTTTCATTATCTATTAATTATTTGTAAATGTTTCACTGCTGTAAGTAACTATTATAGTTCATTATAAAAACAATAGCACATTACAATGTAGACTTCATTTCCAAAGTTTACACGCATTGAACAGCTAATTTATGAGAAATGAGGACATAATGACACTATGTGGCTCATTTCATGGAGCACTACTCTCTTTTAGAATGTACCAGAAAAATTGCATGTCCAAAGAATAGTCATGATGACATACGCTAGATATACCTTGATAACACCTTAATAAAATATTATTTAAATCACTGTAGACAAGGACTTCAAATCTAAGAGAGCCTTACCATAAATGTGTAGCTAAAATGCCTGTCAGAAATCACCCGTTTTATTGCTAAGACAAAGATTCTACAGATTTCAGGCCATATTTGCGGTAATTGCATAAATATCAACAAAATACACGTAATAATAAAAATATTTTCTGCAGCATATACCATACAGAATATTTAAAGAAATTGACAGATACCTTTAACAACTAGATGAAGGTGCTTTGGCTTTCGATTGTGCTCACTCTGAACAGAGCAGGTGTAAATGCCATCATCGGTAATGTCCACTTTCTGTATCTGCAAACTGTACTCCCCACCACTTGATATGATGGACACCCGGGGGTCCACGGACCACTTGTCATTCCCTGCAAAGATTATGCTGGAACGGTTCAACCAGGCCCCTTTTGAGATTCCATCTGAAGTGCACCTAGAAGTAAAAACAAAACAAATCCAGTCAGATTTCAAGAAAAAGGTCAGTGATGACATAGCTAATCTATGATTAATTCACAAGACCCTGTAAAGCAGAGCTGCTTAATCTTGGTCCTGGAGAGCTATTACCCCTACCGGGGTTTGCTTTCCAACCCCAGTTGTGACTAACCTGACTTAGCTTTTCACCCTGCTAATTATTAGAATTAGGTGTGCAAAGTGAGAATTGGAGAGAAAAACATACAGGGAGGTAGCTCACTAGGAACAGGATTGAGCAGCCAGCTGTAAAGCATACATTTAGTTGTCCCAGATATTTTTGAACATTCTACCCAACTATGTTCACTCGCATACTACCTTACAAATAAAATAGATCTGCCTGGTGGATCTAAGCTGTGTTGGATTCTGTCCACTTTTGATTGATGAACAAAATCATTAAACCTGAAGTCGGGGTTTAATGATTTTATTAGTCCAAGATATTGATTGCGTTATGAAGTTAACACAGTCTTTTATGCCAGGGCACATAGGAGGTGGTCAATGGTCATGGGTCTTTTAAAGCTATGGTCTATGGGTGTTTTCATAGGGCCTATGATGATAGTCACACGGACAACTCCTGTCAGGAGGTATGGATAGGATATGTGAGGCCCATCAGTAACGGGCATCACGTCCCATCTATTGTCATTTGTACAGAGTTAGTCAGCAGTTATGCATTGTGTTAAGTTTCTCATGCCCAAAATACATTTAGGATTGAACAATGTTAATAATACTGCAGGTTTTAACGAAGGACTTTGCATAATTTCAGAATAGGTTTGATTACTTTGCAATGGTTTTGCTACTGTTAAAACTACTGTTATAAATGTTGCTGAAAATAGGGACAGGAGGCAAGACTTGGAACACAGTGACCCAGAGAAGCAATTTCCCCTATTATCACCCACCTACCCATTGCGTACACCTGCCGCCAAACCTTTCATCAGCACCACTCTATTTCAACCTCTGACTCCCCTTTTAGTTTGCCAGATCAAAGCCGTTTCTACATGCCTTTGTGCCCTTATCTGTTAAGGTACATGCCTTGCGAATTGTCCTTAGTGACGCTGTCCTTCTGCTAACCGCAGTTCAGTTTGTTTGTTCCCATTAGTTCCTTTGCTTGGCTACCCTGTTTCCCTAGTATGTTTTTTGTACTCTGCCAGGCTATAATAATGAATAAATATGTATAAGAGATTACATAAATTGGGATATCTGCATGCATCTCTCGTAGCTGCATATTTCATAGGATAAATATCATTGGTTTGTTTGAGCTACCATGTTTTAACTGGGTATTTACCACTGTAATGGAAAGGACAGGTATTTGCACAAGTGGAGACATGATTATTGTCATGCCCTGGCTGCGGGCCCCTGGCCATTTCAGGGAATGCCGGCTAGAGAGGCCTCTAGCCCTCTCTATGCCATTGTGGGCTCCCCAGTCAGAGCAGCTGCATTCAGTTGACTCTGATTGGGGAGCCTACTTAGGTTAGGTTTGCACCACACCCAGTGTGGTTTATTGTTTGTTTGTGTTTGTCTCAACAGCTTCACGGTTTGTCCTTTGTTTGATTAATTTTCAAGTGAATACGCTACACGTTATTTGTACTTCGTTTTATGTTAGTTAAACCTTTCATTTCCGTTGACAGTTTCGTGTAGTTTGCACTTGTTTGTTGTTTGGATTAAATACACCTTTACTTTCGAAAATGTCTGCATTTGGTTCGACTCCACACCACGACCGTGACAGAATAAACCACCATCAAGAACCAGCGAAATTCGATGAGCAGCGTTGGGGGAGAGAGCAGTACACCTGGTTGGGAGACTGGGGATCCGACTCCCTCTCCTCCGACGATTCAGGGGCGGAATATGAGGACTGGGATCTTCCTGATGATGATCCAGGCTGGGGTGTCAACAGAGGGTGGACAAGTCCACCTTCAACCCAAGTACCATGGGTTACCTCGGCACCCAGCATGGCCACATCCCAGGGTCGCCCCCAAATGTTTTTTGGAGGGGGGCTATCGGGGCTACCTGGGGTGCCATGGCTGGTACCTGAGGGGAGATCCAGGCAGTCCGAGTATCTGTCCCTGTCTGCGCTGACCGCGGGCTCATGTCTGTCTCCCTGGGAAGGGAGCAGGCTAGCCAGGCATCCTGGGTTGGGGCCTGGTAAACAGGCAGCCCGTGGGAAAGCGCCTGCTCGTCGCACCCCCGGTGCCCCGGGCCCTGGGAAGCGAACAGCTGTCGCTCCAGGGTCCGCTAGGATAAACACCGGTGCCAGAGCACCTGCTTCACGATCGGTCCACGTCCCAGCACCCGCTCCACGTCCGGCCCTCGTCCCAGCACCTGCTCCACGACCGCCCCACGTCCCAGCACCTGCATCACGTCAGACCCTCGTCTCGGCACCTGCTCCACGACCGGTCCACGTCACAGCACCTGCTCCACGTCCGGCCCTCGTCCCAGCACATGCTCCACGACCGCCCCACGTCCCAGCACAAGCTCCATGACCGGCCCACGTTCCAGCACCTGCCCCACGTCAGACCGTGGTCATTCCGGCTCCAGCCCAGAGACACGTTCCGGCTTCAGCCACACGGGTCAGTTTCCCGCATCCTGCCCCCAGGGTCAGATTCCCGTGTCCTGCCCCCAGGGTCAATCTCCCGTGTCCTGCCCCCAGGGTCAGTCTCCCGTGTCCTGCCCCGAGGGCCAGCGTCCCGCTCCCTGCCCCGAGGAACAGCGTCCCGCTCCCTGCCCCGAGGGCCAGCGTCCCGCTACCTGCCCCCAGGGCCAGCGTCCCGCTCCCTGCCCCCAGGGCCAGCGTCCCGCTCCCTGCCCCCAGGGCCAGCGTCCCGCTCCCTGCCCCCAGGGCCAGCGTCCCGCTCCCTGCCCCCAGGGCCAGCGTCCCGCTCCCTGCCCCCAGGGCCAGTCTGCAGTGCCCAGCTGAGATGCCGCCGTTGCAGTGCCCAGCTGAGACGCCGCCATTGCAGTGCCCAGCGGACCCGCTGACGCCCCCTGCGTAGCCGCCGCCGCTGCCCGCCCTCCCCCCTTTGTTTGACTCTTGCGGCCTGGAGGCCGCGCTTTGGGGGGGGGGCTCTGTCATGCCCTGGCTGCGGGCCCCTGGCCATTTCAAGGCATGCCGGCTAGAGAGGCCTCTAGCCCTCTCTATGCCATTGTGGGCTCCCCAGTCAGAGCAGCTGCATTCAGTTGACTCTGATTGGGGAGCCTACTTAGGTTAGGTTTGCACCACACCCAGTGTGGTTTATTGTTTGTTTGCTTGTCTCAACAGCTTCACAGTTTGTCCTTTGTTTGATACATTTTCAAGTGAATACGCTACACGTTATTTGTACTTCGTTTTATGTTAGTTAAACCTTTCATTTCCGTTGACAGTTTTGTGTAGTTTGTACTTGTTTGTTGTTTGGATTAAATACACCTTTACTTTCGAAAATGTCTGCATTTGGTCCAACTCCATACCACGACCGTGACAATTATCTATTTCTGTAGTGGTTGGACAAGTAGGTACTGTTGTAAAGGAATTGAAAAACATATTCATTTTCAAATTTTCCATCCCAATAAATAGACTAAAACACAGTCGACTTTGTGTGAGGAGATGATAACATGGAAGCATCGTAACTACTAGCCAACTATAAGACACCCCACACACGCCAGGTATTGTCAGAATTTATGGGGTTTTGTTCGTCCACCTGCCTTTTGAGGACTGACCACAACTTCTCAATATAATTAAGGTCTGGGGAGCTTCCTGGCCATGGACCCAAAATGTTGATGTTCTGTTCCCCAAGCCACTTAGTTATCCCTTTTGCCTTATGTCAAGGTGCTCCCCCATGCTGGAAAATACATTGTTCGTCACCAAACTGTTCTTGGATGGTTGAGAGAAGTTGCTCTCAGAGGATGTTTTGGTACCATTCTTTATTCATGGCTGTGTTCTTAGGTAAAATTGTGCCCACTCCCTTGGCTGAGAAGCAACCCCACACATAAATGGCCTAACCCTTGACACAGGACTGATGGTAGCGCTCACCTTTTCTTCTCCTGACAAGCATTTTTAAGGATGCCGCAAATGAATGAGTGAAAAAAATTACTTTACCCCAGTCCTCAGCAATCCAATCCCAGTACCTTTTGCAGAATATCAGGCTGTCCGTGATGTTTTTACTGGAGATAAGTGACTTCTTTGCTGCCTTTCTTGACACCAGGCAAACCTCCAAAAGTCTTTGCCTCACTGTATGTGCAGATGCATTCACACCTGCCAGCTGTCACTCCCGCAGCTGAATAAAATTTAGGAGACAGTCTTGGCGCTTGCTGAACTTTGTATTTGCCTTATTTGCTTAAAACACGTGGCTGTAGTTAAAGAGTGTAACATTAAACAACACTATAAGACCAGTTTTTGTATAACTGTTCCGAAGTGTTTAGCAGTTTTTTGGGAAAATAGTGTTAGATATGTTGTTGGAAGAGAGAGTGGTTGTGTTACCACCACCTGAGCCTACTGCCCCTATAGGGAACATGGTCGCTGCTCCTGTAAGCCCGTCAGTGTCTGAGGATGAAAGTGGGGCTAAGACTTAATTATTTTTCTCCCCAATGTCAGACAGTGATCCCAGGATGGATTGGATGCATCTGTTTTCTCCACAGATGAGAGCAGGTTCACACTGAGCATGTGACAGTCATGAAAGAGTTTGGAGATGCTGTGGTTATGCTAGGGTCAGTGAGGGTTTGGGGAGGCATATCCTTGGAGGGTCGCACAGACCTTCATGTGCTAGCCATGGTACCCTGACTACTGTTAGATACTGGTTTGATATCCTCAGAACCTTCGTCAAACCTTGTGCAGTGGGCCTTGGGTTCCTCCAGGTGGAGGACAATGTCTGGCCTCATGAGTGTGTAGGCAGTTCCGGGATGACATAGGCATTGATGCCATTGACTGGCCCACACCTTCTCCAGACCTGATTTGAGAACCTCTGGGTGAATACGTATTGGTGAATTTGACCAAGTTTCGTCACAGACTGTCCAAATGATCACTGATGCCATGATATAGGTCTAGGAGGAGATCCCCCAGGACCCCATCCGCTGTCTCATCGAGAGCATGCCCAGATATTGTCGGGAGAGCATAAAAGCAGGTAGGGGCCATACCCCTACCTGCCTGACTCATAATGAGTCACATTATGAATTGCCATGATGAAATTCACGCAAGTTGGAACAGCCTGTGATATCAATTACCCTGACCCTCGATTTTGAATTTGAGTTTAAATTTAGCTCTCAATCGTTTGGTGATTGTGGTTTCCATTGTCATTTGAATTACACAATGTACAGTAAAGATTTTGATCTTCAATAGATTTAGTTCATTGGGACCCGATGTGTGATTTAAGTGTTTGCTCATTTTTGGGAACCGTGTATAACAAACAACAATTTGTTGACTACTGGGGTCTGTTGTTTATTATTTTATTGCATTTTAACCACAAAGAAGCTTAATAGAGCCATTCTGATCGACTAACACAGTGATCTCTGTGGTTTTAATCACACCCCATCATATTTTATTCACCAGACATGCCTATGTTATAGAGGAAGTTCTGCCCTATTATAAGTCACACAAGATGTCCCACTTATCTGTCAAGTCATTTGATGGACATGCTGTCCTGTGTCATAAATCACAAATGTGACAGAATCCAGACTAGATATACAACTCATGTGGTTAAACCACCTAGTACAAAATAAAATATACACTAATAAAAATACATTGATAAGACTGCCTGGACTAGTTCATGAGGCTCATCAACCAAATGTTATACTTTCTAAAATGTATTTAGTAGTATTTCAATTAGTTATGTCACTTGCTCTGGGACTTTAAAGTAATTTTTACTTAATTCTACATACCGTTTTGTTGTTTTTAATTTGCGGAGAACTTTGAGTAAGCTAATTAGTTATCTTTAGTCAATCACTAATTTGTTACTTCTCTTAAAAAGCTTCAGATTTCTGTAAAGTCCTGACACGACAGGCCTGCTGTGCCAGTTATATCAAACCACCTCTCTCCCTCATTTGGAGCATGGACACCTCCTTGTTGTTATTGCCCTCGCCAGTGTTCCTTATCACTCTCCCTATTTAAGTTCCTCCTTCCCTAGTCTATTTTGTTATTGTGCCACAAAAGTGTTGTTTCTGAAGGTTTTTGTTACTACTAAGTTGTTTTCTTAAAAATCCTTTGTACTCCCTGTGCCTGTGTTCTACAGCCGTGGCCAAAAGTTTTGAGAATGACACAAATATTAACTTTCACAAAGTCTGCTGCCTCAGTTTTTATGATGGCAATTTGCATATACTCCAGAATGTCATGAGAGTGATCAGATGAATTGCAATGAATTGCAAAGTCCCTTTTTACCCTTAAAACACTTAATCCCAAAAACATTTCCTGCCACAAACGGACACAGACATGAATAAAGAATGGTACCAAAACATCCTCTCCTCTCTCCATTCACTCTCTTTTGAATATGCCACATCTTAGCCTTTTCTTTTAAGGCTGGGTCACCCCAAACCTGTTTCTATGTTTTTATACTAACCTGTTCAGTATGAGAGCTACCGGAGGCTTAGACTCTTTTTGGAAGAATACTTTTTCATGATATTATATTTTACATATATGAGCTCAGCGAGCCTCACCTCCCAATCCCTGTGGAAATGTATTGCTTTTTTGAAGTTTGAGCTTTGATATAAGGGATAGAAATCCCAAGAGGCATTGTTGAGCAGTCAGATAAAAAAACTGATGTTTCCATGTTCTACTCAATCACTTGTGAGCAATGCTTTTGCTGAGCAATGATTTCATACATTTTAAATATCAGACTGTAAAATACAACTGTTGAATTGTTCAGGCCAGTTTCTTCAGCAAACAAATACATCCGTTTCTCAATGTCATTTATTTCATATTAGAACTTCCTCTATGTGAAATGCCTTGTCTTTAGTTATCTTCACCTTTTGAAGTTCTTCATATAAGGTACCATCGATAGACCATCACAATCATTTAACTTATAAACAGGTGGAATTTGCGGCACACATTCAGTCACTG
Organism: Novumbra hubbsi; assembly: GCA_016801125.1. NCBI lineage: Eukaryota > Metazoa > Chordata > Actinopteri > Esociformes > Umbridae > Novumbra > Novumbra hubbsi. Next base: position 6,018 of record JACXGK010004116.1, on the reverse strand, counting down.
TAAATAATTAATCACTGAAACCCTGCTAATATTTTTATCAAATATGCAGTGCAAATTTGAGATACAGGCAATGTTACCATGTTTATTTAAAAACAATTGCTGTCTTTCTACACAGGGGAAACAAGTTATAAAAACGTCAAATGTGTTCCTGGATGTGACGTTTAATGTGTATGCTCTTATGACAGCTATTATTGTAAATCGTTACCAGAACTTGAATCTCATCAACATAACGGCGTATGTTATGAGCTGTAAAATAATGCCACATCCTTTCCTTCAAAGTTTGGTTATAACATTCAATAAAGGAAGCTTTGAAATCTGAACCCATTGCAAAATCTATGATATTGTGCTTGTTCATTTGTTTTTTAAATGTACAATAAAATAACTCTGTTTAGACTCTCTTGGGAATTCCACTATCTGCTCTATCCTCCTAATTGTTGTATGTAAGTTGGTATCAGACAGTGATAAAAGTCAGATAGTGATCAAAATCAAGCAATTCCAATATTCAAGATTCATGAGATCAATCAAGAGTTTAAAAACGGTCCTGCTTACACACCAAAAAATCTGACAACCCCAGGACAACGTCAGTAATGTAGGAAAATCCTCTAATATCAAAAACTGCTTCTGCTCTGATGGTTCAAGTTGAAACCGGGAGAGCTGCTCTGATTGCACAAGTAACAGTCCTAGAGGATAAACAGAATCTCGAGGAGGAAGAAACCATGCTAGAATCCACAACTCTTGAAGAAAAATGTATCACCGCTTTTGAAAATGGGATTGAGCCCAAGATGTCAAGCAGTAGGGAGAGATTATATTACCTGAAACATTTAACTGCTGACCTATTAAAATAGCTGGCGTGTAGTTTTCAGCATTTAGATCCCAGACGTGGATACAATGAAGCAATGCGGATGTTGAAACTACATTTTGTTGATTAATTCTATATCACGTGCCAGGTGCCAGAATTCTAGATCAAGTGCCCTGGGCTAGGCCAGCTATCAGACCTGAGGACGGGGCAGCATCTCATCTCATGCTGGCCTACTCATCTGCAAGGGTGCTGCAATGTTTATTTTCTGTCAGAGGGCAAAATATGGACTCCTGCCACAAAATGGTGTTGAAACCTTGTAAAGACAAGATTGAATTTTTTCCTTTCTTCATGTCATCAATCTGGAATTACCAATTGGATAATGTCACTAGTATCTTTCCTAAAGAATTCATACAATATTTAACTCCACCTTCCTAATGTACAGAACCCTCCCCCCACCACACAGGCATTAGTGTGAGGGGGTGACTCTCCCAAGGTCTAACTTCAGGTCTTGTGTTACTCTCTTACAGTTTTAATTTCAGTTAACATTCTTCAACCTTAATTACTAGAGCAGAACCAGAATTATTTACTCTGGATAATTTAAACTATACCAAACTCTATTCCTATAGCTACCAAACAATTCAGGTCTTATTTAGCTGGGCCAAAACAAAATTGTAAGATACATTTTACTCTACAATTACCATGTTAGACTTTACATCAAATTTACAACCTCCAAAAAGAGATTTAACCAATTACTGTGAGTATGGGACCTAAAAATATCAGCATCATAGCTGTCCAAACAGAAAAAACACAATGTGTCATCACTTTCTATGTACCTATTTGACTTTGAGCTCTAAGCTCACCTCTTATACTACCTTAAACATTTAAAATACCAAAATACCATACATCCCCCCATATTATCTCGCCAGTTGTGCCAACAAATAAAAGATAATACCAGGGGGGGCACAAAAATAAAATAAACAGTAAACAGGCCTGAATCAAACATCCAAAGCAAATCAAAATCAAAGTGGGCCAAGGATCTATTAAGATCTATCCACACAGACTATTCCAAAATCAAATTCATTCCTGTCAGTAATGCTAAAAACTATGGGCAATCAGAAAAAGAAAACCTGATAGCACAACCTATTATTTATTTCCTTAAATAATGTTTAGGGATCCCTCGCGCACAGGGAAACACAAACCAAGTACCGAAAAACACATTTAACAACAATTGGTGCACGCACATATACTGCTCCATTAACCTATTTTAGCTCTTGCCAGAAATGGCAAACCACTGATTGTCTAACATCCCTGGCCTCCTTAACGGGGTTTTAACAACTCAGTTCACCCAAACAACAGTATGCATGGCCGCCTATAAGACATTCACCATCAATCCGACTGATAGGCCGTGCGTCTGTTATCGAACTGCAACAAAAACTCACAAAGACACAAACGTTCCCATTTCCACACAAACAAATTAACAGCCCTACTAACGCACACACTCGGACAGATAGACACAAAACATGACAGAGACAAAGAGAATGTCACCCCAAGCAAACCTGTATATTTTTGTGTACCCCTGCAGAGTAGTAACCTCTGGAAGCGTGCGTTCAACACGACTGGAAAAAGGACCCAAGCCATCAGAACAAGAAAAAGCGGACAAAGCCCCCAATTATCATGGCAATTTTAATGTCTATACATAACCAGACAAACACATGACGTACAAATATATAGACAATACATATAACACTGGCTAATTGATTCAACTCAACATGTTTTGTTGAGTTTCATAATTTTGATCTGCTCAATTGTCCTAAAATTTCAAATAAAAGAGTACTCTTATTGGAATGTCATTTCAATAGTGTAACGTAGACTCAGTTTTTTTCTCTATATCCCTATAAGGGATCACAAAAATGTATTTGTTATGCATGTCTAACCAAAGGTCCATTGTGTCAATCTCGTCAGAAAAAGCATCCAACCCCCCTACACATTGATACTGGGATGATAATGCAGCAGCTAAGAATGAGGGTGCATCAGTTACTGGTATAAAAATGCCTTCCCAGACTTGCGGGTATACATGTATCGGAGCTGGTAGCACAGATTGCAAGCGTACCGAGCGGCTAATCAGGCAGCTGGAGGCAGGAGAATGAAGATTCTACTGTCAACGATTTTAGTTTACTAAGAAGAGAAACCTCAAAGCACGTAAAAAAGGAATGGATGTTAGGGGTCTTGACAGTTATTAGTTCCTAGTATCGCCAGATCGGTTTACCCAATGTATGATACCAGTAGGCAAGAAGAAAATACCCGGCCAAGAGGATTTAGAGAAGTGGCCATATCTGAACGATATTCATATGACCACAATTAAAGCTGACATTGGACTTTTGATTGGGGCAATGGGTTGACTACAGGTTACTTTAAAAAAGATCTCAATTACTAACTTGGAAGAGGTTCTAGTAAAACAGTCTAACCAAGACTTCTCTGAGTTATGTGAAAATCCTGAGGTCTCAGCAAAAGATAAGCAGATTTAGTAATACAGAAAGATGGTGACTATTAATATCTGTCAAGCAACATAAAGATGGCGGAGCAGCGAGCTACCAACCTCATCAAGACATTCTAAAGGGACAAGGTATTCGATTACAATTACAAAAGCATTATGAGTGACATTCTTGGATAAGGGCATGCTGAAAGGGTGCCACATTATCAGCTGCTCAGAAACGACTGAAGGGTGTGGCACATACAAACAGTATACAACACACATACACACAACCAGGTTTCTTTTTTTGTTGTCATGTGATTTCATCCTTAATCCATACTGGTGTTGCGTTGGACTGCTGCTTCTCCCTATAACTGTTTCTTGTTTGTTTTCGTTCTGTCTACTTTTCTTGTCAACCATTTTTGTTTAATGGTTTTTCTATTCCTCGGCTTGTTAGTCCAAAGCCCGGTTCTTAATAATCGCTGTTTACGTTTAACTTCTGTGATTGCGAACTGTGTTCCTGGGTTCCCAGCAGTAAACATCTTTTGGTAGACTCCAACTCCCTCTGGATTTCCACCATTGGACTTCTCTCTGACTCCACCATGCTCATAAGCCTGCAATTTCAAATCCACTGCCTGGCTAGCTCCACAGCCTCTCCCCTGAAGGTATTCTCTCCCTGGCTCTTGTACTGGCATCGCGGTCTCCACCCATTGGCCATCACCTGTGCCCCAGCTATTCACTCACATTAAGTTCCGCTCTCTCGCTGCAGTGGCGAGGGTGTGCCTTTACAGCATTTTTGACAGCCGGCTGCTAGCTGGTGTATTCTGGATTAGTTTGTTGTGGCCTGGTTTGGCCGATTTATAGGCTACTAAAATTCTTGTTGCCATGTATCTGCCAACTTTGTGCCCCCTGCTTCTCTTGTCTCCACGCAGCCCTGGATTACTATGGTTTTCTCTTGCAGTATTTACTTTTAACAAATACTACTCTCCCTTCACTCTGGTAACAATAAATAACATTAATCGCCTGCCTCCGGACGTAACTAGGCGTGCTCGTTCAATGGGCATCCTACGCCAATGCCCATGTACCGGGGCTGTCGTCGCAAACAGTCTGTTTAACACTATTAACAACATTATTTCTCTGGTCTTACTCCCAACTGGTTCCAATTGTCTCTAATTGGGGACCCTATTGATATTGTCCTTCTGTTCTTCTGTTTGTGGTTCAATGTTCATGTCAGCTTGTTTTGCTACACCTTAATTCCGGTTTGCCTCTCCTTTTGTAGTTGTTGTCGTGTTAGAGTTCATTTTGGAGTGAAGACATACAATAAAGAATGTTTATTTCTTCCCGCTCTGCGCCCTGTGTCCTGAAAAAGCTTGTGGACCCGAAGCAATTCTACTTGAACCCCAAAGACTTTGGCCACTGCAGGTAGGAAACAATCAGACAGGCGCTTGGCCAAGACATCAAAATTGGAATATTATTTTAGGGGACAAAGTATGCAGCCCTGGGTGGCTCCGATGCCCAGAGACAGTGCAGAGGATGTGAGGTTGCCCATTATCTCCACCTGGGTTCTGCTTGTCAGGAAGTCCAGGATCGCAAAGGGAGGGTCCCAGGGTCCCGAGCTTAGCCACAATCTTAGCGGGCACAAAAGTTTTCACTGCTGAGCTGCAGTCAACGACTGCAGACATAGTCAGGGAGAAGTTGAATGTAGAGGTGAAAATCTCTGCTAGCTGAGACTGAGTGCAGTCATCCTGGTCCTCAGCAACCCTTCCACAAGGAATGGCGTTGGTCACCATAAGCCATGCTTTGAATTTGTTGCAGCCTATCACCTTCTCTGCAGATTGAATTATACGCTGCAGTCTGCTCTTGTCTTTGGCAGTGGCAGCAGTGTTCCAGATGAGGATGGCTTTGTAGAAGTGCACCATCGCTGTCTTCGGCAGGTTGAACTTCTTCAGCTGCCGCAGGAAGTACATTCTCTGCTTTGCTCCTCTGCAGGGCTTCTTGGCACCATGTAGAAGTAACTGGTATTATCTTTTCGCTCTCTAAATCATTGGCATTGCAAAATGCATAGATTTCCTTTTCCTGTTTAACCACTAGCAAAGATTTTTATGCACGTGTTGCAGCATATGTGTGGGGCCCACAAATTTGCAACCAAAATAAAGGTGATAGGCATTCTTAACCATAGTGGTTATACTGTGCTTTTATGATGCAAAAGTCACATCACCACAAACATAGCACAATCTTGTTCACTCAAGTACGAGGCATCTCCGCTCACTGGGGGCTAAACAGAAATGTGTACCTGCAAAATAAAACACTAATAAAAGAGCACAACACTGTATGATTTTTAGAGCTGATATATTGGCAATTTGTTCAGCAGAATGATGTAAGCTTCTTTATGATTGCATCATCCATGACTTTTAGGAATAACACAATGTAAGGGTTGTGCCTGAACAGGGCGGTGGTGAGGATCTAAACGCACGACCAAGGGAGCAACTCCTGAACTGAATCGATGTCCCGATCCGTAGTGGGAAACGCCAAGGAGTTGAGGTGCAGATGTACATATATATATATATAGATAGATAGCGAATAAAGGCTGGAAAGCCAAAAGCTACGTAGAAACGCAGGAGTCAAAAAACTAATACCGACAGTGAAAACGCTAGCTGAGTATTTAGTTTGAACTGACACTGAGCCAAGGGAAACGGGGAACTAAGTAAGGCCAGTGATCAGTGTGATGAGGGACAGGTGTGCGCAGGTG